>SSNR01000751.1:60880-76056 GCA_006937965.1 Callopanchax toddi | reverse complement strand
AGACAGTGGTTCTATGGTCTGACAGCTAATGGTTCTACAGTCTAACAGCTGATGGTTCTATGGTCTGACAGCTGATGGTTCTACGGTCTAACAGATGATGGTTCTACGGTCTAACAGCTGATGGTTCTACGGTCTAACAGCTGATGGTTCTACGGTCTAACAGCTGATGGTTCTACGGTCTAACAGCTGATGGTTCTACGGTCTAACAGCTGATGGTTCTACGGTCTAACAGCTGATGGTTCTACAGTCTGACAGCTGATGGTTCTACGGTCTAACAGCTGATGGTTCTACGGTCTGACAGCTGATGGTTCTACAGTCTAACAGCTGATGGTTCTACAGTCTGACAGCTGATGGTTCTACGGTCTAACAGCTGATGGTTCTACGGTCTAACAGCTGATGGTTCTACGGTCTAACAGCTGATGGTTCTACAGTCTGACAGCTGCTGGAGGAAGGATCTACCATAACGCTCCTTCCTGCATCAGGATGCAGCAGCCTGTCTTTGAAGGAGCTCCAGGTCTCCAGGAGCATCATGGGATGGGAGACGTTGTCTAACACTGATGTTCTTTATACCAGAGTTCTTCTGTCTCCCACTGTCTGCTCTGTCTCTAGGGGACATCCTCAGACAGAGCTAGTCTTCCTGATCTAACCACTTCCTCTCAGCTGTAGATCAGCCACTGCTCCAACTGACTACACCGTAGAACATGGCTGATGCCACCACAGAGTCATAAAGGTCTTCAGGAGCGCCCCCTGGACTCCAGAAGACCTGAGTCTTAAATTTTCAATCAGGTATTAAAGTAATTGAATGAAATCTTAATATTCATAAAATTATGTGTATTAATTTCAGTCTGTTATAATATTTGATCACCACTGAAGTTAGGTTCTTTTGGGAATGTCAGGAAAATCTCGTCTCGTCTTCTTCCTCTTATCCGGGTCGCGGGGGCAGCATCCCAACTAGGGAGCTCCAGACGGTCTTCTCCCCAGACACTTCTACCAGCTCCTCCGGCAGGATCCCAAGGTGCTCCAGGGCAAAACAGAGATAGATTTTCTCCAGCGTGTCCTGGGTCGACCCGGGGGCCTCCTGCCGGCAGGACATGCCTGAAACACCTCCCTGGGGAGGCGTCCTATCAAGATGCCCGAACCACCTCAACTGTCTCCTCTCTACATGGAGGAGCAGCGGTTCTACTCCGAGTCTTTCCCGGATGTCCGAGCTCCTCCCCCTATCCCTAAGGCTGAGCCCGGCCACCCTGCGGAGGAAACTCATTTCAGCCGCTTGATCTCATTCTTTCGGTCATTACCCAAAGCTCATGACCAGGTGAGGATTGGGACGTAGACCGACCGGTAAATCGAGAGCCTTGCTTTCCGGCTCAGCTCCTTCTTCACCACAACAGACCGGTTCAGCGTCCATCACTGCAGACGCTGCCCCAATCCGCCTGTCCATCTCCCTCCTTCCCTCACTAGAGAACAAGACCCCGAGATACTTGAACTCCTCCACTTGAGGCAGGACCTCTCTCCCGACCTGGAGTTGGCAATCCACCTTTTTCCGGTCGAGAACCATGGCCTCAGACTTGGAGGTGCTGATCCTCATCCCAGCCGCTTCACACTCGGCTGTGAACCTCCCCAGCAAGAGCTGTAGGTCAGAGCCTGATGAAGCTAGGAGGACCACATCATCCGCAAAAAGCAGAGACGAGATTCTCCTGTCACCAAACTCCACCCCCTCCACACCACGGCTGCTCCTAGAAATCCTGTCCATAAAGGTTCTGAACAGGACCGGAGACAAAGGGCAGCCCTGGAGGAGTCCAACCCTCACTGGGAACAGGTCCGACTTACTGCCGGCTATGAGGACCAGACTCACACTCCTCTGGTACAGGGACTGAATGGCCCTTAACAAAAGACCATCCACCCCGTACTCCTGGAGCGCCCCCCACAGGGTGTCCCTGGGGACACGGTCATAAGCCTTCTCCAAATCCACAAAACACATGTGGACTGGTTGGGCAAACTCCCATGACCCCTCCATCACCCTAGCGAGGGTAAAGAGCTGGTCCACAGTTCCAGGACCAGGACCAAAACCACATTGTTCATATATACATAGAAGAGGAAAATCACAAACGTTAATAATTTGACACAAAGACAAATGTTACTTTATCAGTTTAATTATTCAAAAAAATCTAACTGAAGATTAACGAAATAAAACATTTATCAAAGAGATCATAAGGATTATAAAAGGTCTGGAGGAGTTTCTGGGAAATGTGAGCTGTTATTCTCTCTGACATCATTTTAAATAACGAGCTGTTCTGTTTCAGACAGCGACCCGGCTTCAAGCCTCACAGCTGCTTTCATGGTCCTGATCGGGAGTCGACCCCCAACACAACAGCCATTCACTCTCACAGTCACACACTGGTGGTGATCAGTAGCCTCAGGACTGACAGAGGTGGGGATGCCATGCACCGGGTTCATCACATCAGGAAGGCTGTCGGTCATTTTGACAAATTACAATCACACACCTGTGTGTGTGTGCGTCATGGGCGTAGACTTGGCATGGACGGAGGTGACGTGTCCCCACCAAGACCCAGCTATCACTGAATTGTCCTCAACAATAATTTGATCCAAGGATTCAGGAGTAGCGCTGTATCCCAATTCGGACCGACGTGCTTACCATCCTGCTGAATACACTTCACTTCATTAGCTAGCTGTTTTCAAACAATACTGCCTTGATTTATAATGAGCTTCTTTAGAAATTATAGTATTTTAACATATCCTATGTATGGTTGAGTAATGGTTTTACATTAGAGAGGGTGTTCTTTAATTTACTGTTTATTTTTAACTAGAAGCACTGTGAATAATGTTTGTTGTAGTTTCACTTATAGCTTCCAAGGTTTATCAACTAAATGAGCTGTAAATACTGTTTGTTGTAATGTCACAAGACCGCCACAAGAGGGCGGGGGTGTGTCAGCAGAAACAGAAACCAAAGACCAAGAAGTCACAAGATAGTTCCCTGCTTTGTCCTACCTGTGCTGCTGTGTGGACCTGTGTCCAGGGGAAGGAGGCGTAGTGTCTGGATTGACCGGCGTGCCCCCCCGCACAGAGCCGCTTACACCTACGGCCCTGCTGTGAGTCTGGGTGGACCATCAGGCATTTTTCCGGTGATATTATCTTTGGGACCAGCGTTACAGTACATATATCGCTTTATTCTGCAGCTGTCGACAGGCTGAGAGAGGGCTGTTGTAGATAAATACTTGAGGTCTTATTTGGAACTTGCTCAGGCAAAAAAACCCCTGAAAATTGTGTAAGTCACTTTCTCTGCAAACTTTGGGATACAAGCAAAAATGACAGAAAAATGTGGTCACCTTATGCAGCCTTTAAACCTTGCACAAGCACATTTTGGAGATGGCCAGACTAAATAAAAGTCAACATGTTTTTAATGAGGCGGGGCGGGTGGTAACAATAGCTTCATCAACCTCTGATCTTAAGCTTTTGCTTGGGAGTTTCACGGCTGAGTGTGAAGCAGCTGGGATGAAGATCAACACCTGCAGACCTGAGACCATGGTTCTCGACCAGAAAAGGGTAGATTTCCAGTGTCACGATGGGGAGACGTCCTAACTCAAGTGGAGGAGTTTAGGTATCTTGGGGTCTTCTTCCTAGGTGAGGGAAGGGAGTTGAACAGGCTGTGGCTGCAGTGATGCAGACCACCCCTAACAACCTGTTTAAAGTGTTGGGTGGCATGTAGCTCAGCTGGTAGAGTGGCCGGACTGGTGGTTCGATCCCAGCTCCGACTGGGTTACATTGTCTTTGTGTCCTTGGGCAAGACACTTCACCCACCTTGTCTACTGGTGGTGGTCAGAGGGACTTGGTGGGTGTTGGTGCATGGCACCCCGCCTCTGTCAGTGTGCCCCAGGACAGCTGAGACTACAATGTAGTTTATCACCTCCAGTGTGTGAGTGTGTGGGTGAATGACTGTTTGTGTTGTACACTCTAGAAAGCGCTGTATAAATACAGGACATTTCCCATAAAGGAGGTCCCTGGGTTGACCTCTGGAAATACTATATCTCCAGGCTGGTCTGGGAACGCCTTGGTGTCCTACCATCAATTCAATCACTTGAAGTCCAACTTTCTGTGACCCCTTTAAAGTCTGAATGATGTTTCTACTGTAACGTCTATCAGAACTATAAAGATCCAAAGTGGGCGTGGCTCTATCACCTGTAAAACCAGAATCTCACTGTTGTCTATGTCAAGGTGTCTCACAGGTACGGTGTACTGACACCAAATGGGAGGAATTACAAACCAGACATGAAATATTTCCAGGTTTATGGTAATAAAGACGCTTTGATGTCATCTGTAATAATAATAACCTAGACTAGTCTTAGAACAAAAATATGAGCCTACACGCTGTCTCCGGTTTACACGTCTGTGTCATGTCCCATCCTGAGACATCTGTTTTTCTGGACTTGCTGTTTTATTTTGCATGGTCTCATATGATTTCTATTCAACTTCCTGTCTGTCGTACCCTCTCGTTTCCATCCGTTGGTGTATTTAATGCTGCTCCTTCTCTTTCAGTTTGTTAATCTCATTATTCTTTCCAGTGGATTGTTGTGTTTTGGATCTTGGATGACTTTCCCGCCTGTCATTTAGGGTTTGTTGCTGTTCAGTAGCAGTTTTTTGGTACCTCACACATCATTAAAGGCTTGTTTTATAAACCACTTCTGAGTCCGTATTCCCCTACTCACCCTGGCAGTCTGTCCCTGTCATCTCTTCTCTTCTTTCTTGGTCCAAACATTCTTTAATAATTCTTTGGTGTGGCTGCTGTTCTAGCTCTTCTACACCAAGGCACAGAGTCTGCTGCTGATGACCTCAGTGGCCATGCCGGTTTTCAGCAAGAAGAAGGAGACGGTCAGTTTATCGTCCTAACATCATAACCTGATCACCTTTAGGACCTTCTACTACTAACCAGTGTTGCCAGTAACGCGCTACTTTGTAACGCGTTACTCTAAAATTACGTCATTTTTCAATAACGAATAATCTAACGCGCTACTATTTCCAATCCAGTAATCTGATTAAAGTTATTTTTTTCGAGCCACTGTGCGTTACTTTGCGTTACTAACATTGTCCATTTCCTTAAAATATTTATGTTCTTCCTGCATTTCTGTGAGCGGCGTTGTGTCGCGTTCCCAGCATGAGGTGGAGTCACGTTTTCAACACGAGCACAGCTGAGGAGTCGCTCCAGCTGGAGGAGGAGTCACTGACCTGTGATAAAGTAGCCTATTTACCTGAATATCCGGGCATTATTTTTGTAAACTCCTCTGATACAACAGCTTTGTTTTATCTTCGGGGTCTAGACTTTATTAAGGAGTGTAGACTGAGAACAAACGGAGAACGACCCGAGCAGGAACAGCTGACTGTCTGTCTGACAGACTGGCACTAGCAGCCTGATGGAGCCGTAGCTCCAAACAGCTGGACTGAAGCAGCGCCAGCCCTTTGTTGGATTATCATCATGACCTGGATGACTGAGAACCTTCACCAGCAACTAAAGAGACGTTTTGATGGAGCGTCCTTCAGACAAACACAGCAGTTGGTAAACAAAGCAGCAGCAGAAACACAGCTGATGTTAGCTCCTCGTGGTCCTAAAAGCCTCCGCTTCAAAGCTTCACCGCGGTGCTGAGTGATGACAGGAGATAGATTATTCATTTTAGTCAGAGTTGTGCATTTTACTTTACTTTAAATTCAAAAAAATGTTTTAAATTTTTTTAAATAAATGAATAAATAAATCTTTCTAAAAGATGAGATTTAGTTGTCAAACAAAACTTTTCCCAAAAAGTATATTTAGAAAAAGGGGGTCAGGTAGGGTCAGGGTTGACCTGGATTTCAGGTAAATCCTGTAAAAACCAGCTGCAGCAACACAAACAGAAACTATGGAGGAGAGAGATGATCGATTTCTATCTGGAATAAATCAGTCAGGATTTAGAGTTAGTGTCAGATAAAGATGAGAACATTAAGGTTTGTTCTAATGTTCATTCAAATGTTCTGATGTTAATAAAACATGTTAAAATGAATTTAATAGTTACAGTAATAAACAAGTTATTTTATAAAAGGTAGTTTTACCATAAAAGTGTTAAATGTCAGGTCAAGAAAGACTGTCTTTAATGTATATTTCATTAAAAAAAAGAATTTTTTTCAGGAAATAGTTTGGAAGTTCAACTTTAAAGTCAGGAGATTCATTTTGTTGACTTGCTGTTAAAATTCACTTCTAATAAAGAGTTTTAGTCAAACTGGAGGTTATTTTAATGTTGAGGCAGAGGAGGAGTCATCGGCAGCTGAATGTCACTAATAAAGTAACTTAAAAAGTAACTAGTAATCTAACTTAGTTACTTTTAAAGTCAAGTAGTCTGTAAAGTAACTAAGTTACTTTTAAGGGAGTAATCAGTAGTCTGATTACTTTTTCAAAGTAACTGTGGCAACACTGCTACTAACCCTCTATCACCATAGACTGACCAGTTACTGATCATCTTTGAGACCTTCTAACATTAAATGTAACTAAGTTAGATTACTAGTTACTTTTCTTGTTTCTTGATTGAAAACAGCCTCTCTCTCCTCCCTTCATTGTTGCTAGCATACTGTAACAGGTTGCTGGATACTGTCATTGCTAATATGAGACAACCTTCAACCTGCCTTTTCCAAATGGTGTTACAAACTTTAAAACAAATATCTAGGAGCCATGGGATGTAACACAAAAGAAAAGGAAAGTGACTTCACAACCAAGGTCTGGCTTTGTATAGAAAAGTGTTTTAACATAGACTCATTGGTTTCACATAACAAAAACAGGGTCTCCAAGGCCAAAACACAATATCCCCTTCTGATTAAAAACGAAAATGGCTCTTTTTTAAGGACAAAAGAAACTACAATGCCTGAGCGTCACTGGGTGGCCACAAAACAGGAGAAAAATGCTTATCAAAGAAAAAACACGAGAACCCTACCAAAACATCCTAGAGACAATCCAACAGGTTGGGATTTCCTGATTGGTGGTCAGAGCGGTGAACACACGACACATGGCAGGAATATCTGAGATCACCTTTAGCATCATTACGGCAGTCGGCCGTGTCCTTAAGATTGTCAGAGGGAGAACTGGGGCAAAAATTGGGTTAAAAATCTTTCAGAGTGAACCGGCCATTCTCTGTTCAGAACGATGACTCCCCATCATGCTGACTTGGCTGTATTCAGGCTGCTAACGAATGTCCCACAGCACCATCAAGTCAGCTGTTGCTGGTCAGGTCAGTTCTCAGTCGTCGTTATTGACACATGAAAGTCTAGACCCCTAATACAGGACAAGCTTCTCTGTTAAGACGAGCTTACAGGAAAAAGTACCGTCTGATATTCTGGTAAATACGATATTACATGTGAGTCATCCTCATGTTGAAAACATGACTCTTCATACAGTATGTGACACCAATACTCAAGAAATAAACAACTCTATCATTTTACTAAAGGACAAAAATAGTAATGCACAGTGACCGAAAATAACCTTAAATCTGATTACTGGTTTGTATCAGTAACATGTTAGATTTCTAGTTACTGAAAAAGAGCGAGGTCCTATTATTCACTGGCATGATTAGTAACCAGATTACCATAAGGACATGCTACTAACCTTCTAGCATCATAAAGCAGCTAGTTACTAGGGATGGGACGATACACTTAAACTCACGACACGATGCACCTCGATATGTCAGAGTCACGATACGATATCAAGGGAAATAAAGAAAAAATATGACTGTATAATAACAACTTGGCCTAACAGGCCAATCACAAACCAGAACACTCCCTTCCAGCTGTTTTCAATTCAACCTGAACCTGATCATGTCCAGGATGACAGAGGATCTACTCCAACACGCTGCAGCGTTCTGTCATCTGAAACTTCAGTCTGCTGCTGTCAGCAACAATAAAACAGAATGAAAACATTCAAACTCTAAGCAGGTTCAATAGTTCACAAAAAGAAAAATAATGTTAGTCTCACAACGTTGTGTGTTGTCAGGTTATTATTACTAATATCAGGTTCATTTATTTATCAGCCATATCAGATCCTAGAGGGCTGAACCAGCAGCTTCTCATCTGGAGGACTTTCATTATTTTACAGTTTATTTGTTCAGCATTCTGACGTCTGGCTCATATAGATGAGTGAGTGTAGATGTGTCTGACAGTTGATTTCTGCAGTGAGACATGAAAACTCTCCTCACTCTAACACCTTTAAATCCACCGTGTTGATGTATTTTAACGAACTTCCTCCGGTATTTCCAAGGTAGTTTTTGTTGCAGGACGCAAAGTTTACATCACTCTGATGGAGTCAAAGTTCGGCAGATGCTTTTAGTTTCACTTTTGTCGCTGAGCTCCGGGACAGCAGGGAGGGGAGGAGAGACGCGATGCTGCACACAGACGGTCTGCAGGCTGCATTCAGGCGATCAGCTGTTACATACTTTGTTCAGATCACGCTTTTTTTCATGGATTCACCCGATTCTGTTCAGCAGCTGATGCTCGATGTCCAACCCTAAATTGCCTACTACTACTATTACTACTACTACTACTACTACTACTACTACTACACAAATCACGCAGCAGCGCCATCTAGTGTTTATTTCGCGATCCATTTTTTTTCAACTCGATGCATTTCGTCACGTTTTATATTGCGAAATTTCGCCAAACGGTATTTCGTCCCATCCCTACTAGTTACCAGATTAGCTTTAAGACTGTCTACTAACCGTTTAACTTCATGACTTGACCCGTCTTTAGATCACCTGTATGAACACCATAACTGTTATTAATGAGTCATCCCATTCCATATCTCTAGCTGTCTCATGGAATCCTGCTGGGAGTGGTGGGTACTGACATCCCTCTGGTGGAGGTGGTTAAACTGGCTCCTAGATACATGGTAAGATTAGCTCTCTGATCTACTTCTACTTGAAAAATGAGTAAAAAAACTTATTTTTGTTTCTCTCAGCTGGGACCACACGGCTATGCCTTCCTTATTAACAATAACGGTTATATCCTGGCTCATCCTGACCTTCGACCTTTGGTGAGCTGTTTCTTGTATTGCAGGTATTATGTAGACTTTACGTACTTGAGAAGATAAATGACTAGACATAGTTTCCTCACATCTCCGTAACTGAGTCTCTGCTCTGCTTCAGTATAAAGACGGGGAAAAGCTGCAGCCAAAACCAAACTACAACAGTGTGGACATGTCTGAGGTAGAGTGGGAGGACAAAGATGAGAAGGTAAGAAATCAGTCAACACAGACACAATGGTCACTCTGGTTGTGTTGGTCAGTTTCGTTGTGTAAAGGCCAGTTCACAACATTTTCAAACCTATTTTGCCCCCATATTAAAGGAGTGGTTTTCTGGGTTATTTTATAGTGTTGCATTGTTCTCTAGTGTAACTCAATGCTCTCTGTGTCATTTTTATAAAGAAAGAAGCTTTGATGCTTCTAATAGAAGCTTTAGAAGTTTCCCATCTGACACCTGAATTTGAAACAGCAGGATTCTCATTAGTATTCATGATATGCACAGCACTCGCTTCTGATTGGATGACCCAAACGTCAATACTCCGCCCCCCGAAATGTCCCGAGATACTTTGGAAAGTGAAAGAGTGAAAAAGTTAAAACCAGGTAACAAACAGTAGCGTCTAGTCTTTACTAAAGATTAGCTTTGAGGGAGCTGCTTCCTGATAAAACTCATTTCCTCAGCGTTCCTCCTCTTGCTGTGACTCACCCGCGCTCCCCTCCGACAAGGGGGGGGGGGGGTCACGCAGCGTTCTGCTGACCGACCGCGGCTTAAACACACACACATACACACACAGAGAGGGAGGGAAAAAAACAGGGAGAGACCTGCGCCAGCCAGGTACAGTAGATCCCCGAGTTGGGAACACTGCGTCTGCGTTCCGCCATGTTGAATTTTCAACAAAAACAAAAGCTAGCAGCTGGGCGGACCGAAAGGCCATACCATCTCAGCCAATACACGTTGTGACGTCAAACCGGGCACAAATGCAGCTCCGCATTTTTAAGTTTAATTTCTCACTTTTTCTGTTTTTTCTAAATAACCAGGGAACAGAGAGTTTTCATGTTTGGCCTCCATGACAGGCTCAGGGGGAACTATTAGAAACTATGAAGACCTGAAAAACATGGCTTCTGACTAAACCACCCCTTTAAATAAACAAGTAAACCACACCTCTAACAACGTTCTAACACAGTATAGTTATAGTTGTCTTGTGGCCATTAAAAAAACAGAAAGAAATGAATAAAGTGGTTGTCCCGCAGTTCTCTAAAAACCTCCGCAAATCAAACGTTTGGGACTGAAAGCAACTATTGGACAATCCGGCTGTCTGTCTCGCCAAACCGCCACATTTCTGCACTTCCTTGGATCCTCCATTAATGCTGCTGGAGCATTTTTCAGCAGAACATCCAGGAAGTGAGAGAAGGACAGAAACAGCTGTTAGCGCTTCAGTTTGAGGAGAAAACACCAGAGTCCCAAAAAGAAAAACAGCTTTTCAGCTGCAGGAAGCTAAAAACATTTGGACGTAGAAAGAGGAGAAACCTGGGGGAACGTTAGCGTAGCGCTTCAACGGCTGGTGTTTTGCTCTCTCTTGTTACTGTGACAATGCGCAGCCCCATGTCCGGGGGAGGCGCGGCCTAGAGATTATAGCCGAGGGGAGGGGTGAGACTAGCTCTGAGACGTGTTTTTGTAAAATAGCTAGCTATACCTAGCTTGTTTGAAAATGAACTGTAGCAGCTTTAAAAAACATGCCCGATTGCTGTAATGATTATTAAGACAGTTGAATATTCCTGTCGTGTGCTCCCTTGTGTAGAGGGGGTGAGAGGGGGAGACGAGAGGTGGGGAGGAGGTCAAAACATGTTTTCAGATCAGGTGATGATTGATTTGTTTATCACGTAGAAGTGAATCAATCATTTGATTCCCAGATCATGTGAAATAGTTTTGATGCTAGAGAGAAAATGTTGACACAAGGTTAAACATTTTCTGAGGAGGGAAAACGTCCTTACCCAACATCCTGGTCAACAGGAAGTCAACCATGTTTCATCATAGAATCAGTAATGGTGAAACAACATGACATGAATATAAAGACATCTTTATTTTCTTACCTTTGTGTTACTATAACAAATAATAAATGGTATTATTTTATTAATCTTTATTAAACCAGAGATCCAGAACCTCTTTTTCAGGGGAGTCCTGGATGATCCCCTCTAGAACATGTTGTGATCTGTGGAGGAAACCGGAGAACCAAGAGAAAACCCCCTGATGCATGGAGAGAACATGCTAGCTCCATGCAGAAAGCCGGGATTCAATGCTGCAACGCCACCACCATGCAGCCCAAATGATTATCAGTCTAACAGCAGAATCTCGTTGTTTCTGTTTCTGCTTCCAGCTGAGGACAGCCATGGTGAAGGGGGAGACAGGCAGCATCACTCTGAACATCAGGTCATCGGTGGATAAAGGGGTACAGGCTTCTTTCCTCGTTTACCTCAGAAACAGGACATTTTGTAAACTGTTGTTTCATTTCGGGTAACTTAGTTCACTTTCACTGTTGTGTTTAAAATCAAGCAGCACAGGCAGGTTCCCAGGTTTGATGTTTACTGATCTATTGAACTGATCACACTATAACTACTGTCTCATCCAACAGAAAAGGCCCAGATACCTGGTCAACAATTATTTCTTCACAAACATTGATGAGACGCCCTTCAGGTAAACAGTCCTTTGTGTTTTGATCCGGTGTTCTGACCCTAACTATCAGGTCACTGTCTCTGCAGCTTTGGCATGGTGCTGACCCAGGGCCATGGAAGCCTCATGTTTATGGGAAATGTTTCCGTGGAAGAAGGTAGGATTCTTTATGGTTCCCTGCAGTCAGTCGCTGCTCGTACCCTCTGTTTAGGTTTAGAGAAGATAGGCTACTGCTTATGCAATAATACTTAAAGGTCTGGTTTACTCGTTGTTTATATTTTTGCATTGTTCTCTAGTGTAAATAAATGCTATGTGTGTCATTTTTATAAAGAAAAAAGCTATGATGCTTCTATTATAGGATGTAGAAGTTTGCTGTTTCAGACCTGTGCTTGTACAGCAGGATGATATACACACAGCCCTCGCTTCTGATTGGCTCTGGGTATTAGTGGATAAAGTGCCGATGCTGTTCACTAAGCTAAGGTCGAAGGGAAAATGAGAAGAAGCGCTTCCTCAGCGTTTGTCAGTGAATGTTTCAGAAGGGTAATACTCAGATGTGTGTCTGCTGTTCAGCCGACCCGAGCTGACAGCTGTCTGTAGCACGTAGGAGTTGATATGTTAGCATTAGCTTGTGTGGCTAACCACAATATCCCAAAATAACTGCTAATTTGGCCAAGATTCGCCAAAATATATTATAAACTTAGCCAATAGCTGCACCTACAGATTTTCTTCTCTTCCGTGTAAAAAAAAACATTCCTATTATATCGTTCCTGGGTGTCAAACCCAGAACCTCAAGAAGTTCTAAGCAGTTCCTCAAGCTGCTGCACCACAGGTCAGCCATACCTCTGTGTTTGGTTTCTATAGAAACATTAGGTATCAGGTCTGTTTCTTTAACTTTGTGGGTTATTGTACCTTGACCTTGACAATATTCTTGAAAGTAAATGAAAATAAAATAATGTATTTTTAATAGCTAATGGGGCTCCCAGGCCATACAAGGCACAGAGGCCTGGCTAGCCAGACTAGAAATGTGGAAAGTCTGCAGAGCGAGACTCACGCTTTAGCTGACTATGCTAACAAGCCTAGCCTGGGCATTATCCAGCCTGTCTGTGGGGCGGGGCTAGCCAAGATGGGCCAGACGCAGTATGCAAATTCACATTGTGATGTCACAAGCTGTAAATCAAGGATAATAAGAAAAAAGTTTAAATAAAAATAACCAGGGAGCAGACAGTTTTCATTTCCGGCCTACATGACAGGCTCAGGGGGATCTACCGTATTATAATCCATGAAAACCTGGAAACAAATAGTTTGAGTTTACCACATATTTAATAATACACAATAATAAATCAATTAACACACTAAACACTACGTTTTGAGACAAGTCTTCAAATGACACTTCAGCGTTTTATTAGGAGTGTTTTCTCTGTATTTTTCTGACCTGGATGCTGAGGAACAATCAGTCTCTATGAACTGCAGTGAGTCATCATAAAAGGTCTTCTGTTTTTCTTTGTAGGCCTGCATGACCTGACCTCCCCAGACCTCAGCATTGCCTCTGAGTGGTACGTATCAGTCTGAATGTGATCAAGTCCCTAAACTGACTCATTTGTCCCCATGACAAAGTATTTTATTCACCTGTATTTACACAGGTTAGCCTTTTTGAGGCAGATCGTTTTCAAAAGGGACCTTCAATTAATGAAATGAAAGACTGAAACTCCAGAAACTTGCAATGATATTATTATGAGTATACACCAAGCACAGGGATACTAGCTAATAAGTCAACGTACTCAAAACCATGTACTCATGTAAGTAACATGACCAGCTGAAGAAGACCTGGAGAAGCAGGCAGCCACAGCCGACCACCGCTCCGAGGCAGAGGCACTGAGGAAACACTGGAAGGAAGATAAAAATAACACCTTAAAATATAAAGATAAATATAAGAATAAACAATAAAACAATGATCAAATCTAACTAAATAATACATCAAGTCAGTTAAAGGTTAAAGCAGTTAAACAGCCTATAATAAATAATACTCAGTTCAAAGCGAGGTTGTAAAGGTGGGTCTGGAGCCTTTAAACACATGAACCTTCTCTGCAGCCCTGAGGTTCTCCAGCAGCCTGTTCCAGAGCTGAGGGCCATAATAATGAAAAGACGCCTCGCCGTGAGTACGCGTTCTAACTTTTGGGATGACAAGGAAGGGCAGGTCAAACAATAGGAGGAATCCTTCCAGAGAGCCAGCAGGAACTTCAGGGGCTAGATGATGCTTCCTGTTTTCACAGAGACCTCGTCTCGTCTCTCGTCTCGTCTTCTTCCGCTTATCCGGGTCCGGGTCGCGGGGGCAGCATCCCAATTATGGAGCTCCAGACGGTCTTCTCCCCAGCCACTTCTACCAGCTCCTCCAGCAGGATCCCAAGGCGCTCCAGGGCCAAACCAGAGATAGATTTTCTCCAGCGTGTCCTGGGTCGACCCGGGGGCCTCCTGCCGGCAGGACATGCCTGAAACACCTCCCTGGGGAGGCGTCCAGGGGGCGTCCTAACAAGATGCCTGAACCACCTCAACTGGCTCCTTTCAACATGGAGGAGCAGCGGTTCTACTCCGAGTCTCTCCCGGATGTCCGAGCTCCTCCCCCTATCCCTAAGGCTGAGCCCGGCCACCCTGAGGAGGAAACTCATTTCGGCCGCTTGTATCCGCGATCTCGTTCTTTCGGTCATTACCCAAAGCTCATGACCAGGTGAGGATTGGGAGGTAGATCGACCGGTAAATCGAGAGCCTTGCTTTCCGGCTCAGCTCCTTCTTCACCACAACAGACCGGTTCAGCGTCCATCACTGCAGACGCTGCCCCAATCCGCCTGTCCATCTCCCTCCTTCCCTCACTAGAGAACAAGACCCCGAGATACTTGAACTCCTCCACTTGAGGCAGGATCTCTCTCCCGACCTGGAGTTGGCAATCCACCCTTTTCCGATCGAGAACCATGGCCTCAGACTTGGAGGTGCTGATCCTCATCCCAGCCGCTTCACACTCAGCTGTGAACCTCCCCAGCAAGAGCTGTAGGTCAGAGCCTGATGAAGCTAGGAGGACCACATCATCTACAAAAAGGAGAGACGAGATTCTCCTGTCACCAAACTCCACCCTCTCCACACCACGGCTGCTCCTAGAAATCCTGTCCATAAAGGTTATGAACAGGACCGGAGACAAAGGGCAGCCCTGGAGGAGTCCAACCCTCACTGGGAACAGGTCCGACTTACTGCCAGCTATGAGGACCAGACTCACACTCCTCTGGTACAGGGACTGAATGGCCCTTAACAAAAGACCATCCACCCCGTACTCCTGGAGCGTCCCCCACAGGGTGTCCCTGGGGACACGGTCATAAGCCTTCTCCAAATCCACTAAACACATGTGGACTGGTTGGGCAAACTCCCATGACCCCTCCATCACCCTAGCGAGGGTAAAGAGCTGGTCCACAGTTCCAGGACCAGGAC
>SSNR01000751.1:56951-59909 GCA_006937965.1 Callopanchax toddi | reverse complement strand
TGCGACCACAGCTAGCAACAGCCGCCTCAACAATCGCAGAGCGGAACAAGGCCCATTCGGACTCAATGTCCCCCACTGCTCTCGGGATGCGGTCGAAGCTCTGCTGGAGGTGGGAGTTGAAGACCATCTTGACAGGCTCTTCTGCCAGGCGTTCCCAGCAGACCCTCACTATACGTTTGGGTCTACCAGGTCTGCCACCTGATCCAGCTCACCACCAGGTGGTGATCAGCTGACAGCTCCGCTCCTCTCTTCACTCGAGTGTCCAAAACATACGGTCTCAGGTCAGATGATACAACTATAAAGTCAATCATCGACCTGTAACCTAGGCTGCCCTGGTACCAGGTGTACCGGTGGGCATCCTTATGTTCCAACATGGTGTTCGTTATGGCCAAACTGCGACTTGCACAGAAGTCCAAAAACAGAACACCACTCGGATTCAGATTGGGCGGGCCGTTCCTCCCAATCATGCCCCTCCAGGTCACGCTGTCATTGCCCACGTGAGCGTTGAAGTCTCCCAGCAGGACTATGGAGTCCCCAGTAGGAGCGCTATCCAGCACTCGTCCCAGGGACTCCAAAAAGGGTGGGTACTCTGAGCTGCTATTTGGTGCATAAGCACAAACAGCAGTCAGGACCCGTTCCCCAACCCGAAGGCGCAGGGAAGCTGCCCTTTCGTCCCCCGGGGTAAACCCCAACATACAGGCAGAGAGTCTTGGGGCTAACAGAAAGCCCCCCCAGCCCTCCGCCTCTCACCCGGAGCAACTCCAGCATAAAAGAGAGTCCAACCCCTCTCCAGGACTCGGGTTCCAGAGCCAACGCTATGTGTCGAGGTGAGCCCGACTATATCTAGCCGGTATCGCTCAGCCTCTTCCACAAGCTCCAGCTCCTTCCCCGCCAGAGAGGTGACGTTCCATGTCCCAATAGCCAGTTTTCCTGTCCGGGGATCGGACCGCCAAAGCTCCCGCCTCGGTCTGCCATCCGATCCACATTGCACCGGACCCTTCACTCTCCTCCTGCAGGTGGTGGGCCCACAGTTGGATGAGCCCATGTATCCGGTTCGGGCTGGGCCCGGCCGGGCCCCATGGGCGAAAGCCCGGCCACCAGGCGCTCGTCCACGGGCCCCAACCCCAGGCCTGGCTCCAGGGCGGGACCCCGGTAACCCTCCGGGCCGGGTACACTGGCTCGATGATTGTATTTCCATGAAGAGTCTTTTGAACCGTTCTTTGTCTCACCCCTCACCTAGGACCAATTTGCCATGGGTGACCCTACCAGGGACACAAGTGCCCCAGACAACATGGCTCCTAGGATCGTTAGGGCACTCAAACTCCTCCACCACGATAAGGTGACGGTTCAGGGAGGAGTGACCTCCCGCTGGATAAAACTAGTGATGTTAAAAACACACAGTAGTGGTCAGAGACAACCAGGTCAACAACAGAGGACACTCAAGTGGTGGGTAGACCAGGTCCAGAGTGTGTCCTCTGTTGTGAGTCGCCTGCATGACGTGTTGACTAAAATCCATGTAAGTCAGAAGATTTAAAAACTCCACTGATAAGGGCTCTAACAGGTTATCGCAGGCTCCGTGCGGGGCTGCTGCCGTGGACCTGGACGGATGGGCCTGAGATCTCCCCGTCCTGGGTGGATTTTGGGAACAAGGGTGCCTCTTGGGGTCAGTGGGGGAGCTGGCTTCCTGGGAGGGCTTGTCCCCCCAGCCTTGCCTCCCCGTCCCCGGGCTTTTCCCTCCCTCTGCTCCGTCACATCACCACTCACAGGACTTTGGGTTACAGGTATGTCACGGTGTGGGATACTGGGACTACTTTATGACAAAGAACAGCTGTAAGCCTCCACTGAATGGCACAAGGACATGACGCAGCGTCTCCATGGAGACGTACTTCTGTTAACACGTATCTGAACGTTGTCTTCAAACCTCACAGACGATGACAAATAACAAAGTCAGGAGCTGCTCAGAGATGACGTTACCAGGTTTAGTCTAGTGGCCAGGATTTGTTTTTAAGGACTAAAGGAGTCCTGCTGGATCAGGATAACAGCTGGGCTGGTTACTGATGGCTTATGACCACTGATCTAACTCTGAGGAATAAGAGACAGAAAATCACTTCCTGGTGGAATATCCCTTTAAAGTAAGGGCCAGTTTGACCAATGCAGAGCTTTTACATGTTACTGAGATGTAACAGAAACGATTCAGAGTGGACAGAAAGCATGGGACCTCTAAGTCATATGATGTCATCTGATGATTAGATCATAGGACTTTATCTCTGTGTTCCTCAGGACGTACTGTGAGACGGACATCGACCCTGACCATCGGAAGTACACCCAGCTCCAAGCAGCCATTCGCTACCTGCTTGGAAAGGAACCAGACTTGGAGTGTAGGACCTATCATCCATTACTGATACATTTCCCTTCTTGTGAGAGCTTTTTAAACACAGACACATGTCTGACTGTGTGTTTCCTAGGTGATGAGGTACTACTACAGCAGACGCTGTTTGATGCTGTGGTGACAGCGCCGCTGGAGGCCTACTGGAACGCCTTGATGCTCAGTGACAGGTCAGGAGCTACAGATGTTCAGGGCTATGTAAGGAAGTCAGTGAAGCCCTGTCTCCAGGGGAGGATTAAGGTGCACTGGGGCCCCTAGGCTACACTTGTTCAGGGGCCCCCTAATCTGTGACCCGAAACTTTGACCGCTACCGATTGTTCCAATCGCTTGTGTGTGTGTGTGTGTGTGTATATATATATATATATATATATATATATATATATATATATGTATAGGATTATTTATTTAATTGGTTACTCAATCAGTGTTGCTTATGATTTTGTGGACCAATACAGTTTAAGAATATTCTTGCATGTAAATTTAAATAAAATCATATTTCAGGGTTTTCCTGCTCAAATAGAGGCAGAGGTGGTACCATCCTGACCATTTGGACTGACGGTAAAAAAAAATCC
>SSNR01000751.1:31951-41951 GCA_006937965.1 Callopanchax toddi | reverse complement strand
GTTCTGAGAAGAGTTTCAGCATCTCTCCTCAAAGGGAGGACATCATAGCGAGGACTTTCTCCATGGGCCAGGCAGTGCTGCTCCACTAGCTGTGCTACTTACCACTTTAATAAAGCTGACACTCCGTTGTGCTTTCCTAGAGTTACTGACACACCATGTGAGGTCAGCGTGAACGTCCTGTGCAAGTCCAATCCATGTTTGGAGTAAAAGTCAGTGATTGGCTGGCTGCACAATATCATGAGTGGTGCTCGGTGTCCGCTGGATGATGTCACCAAATACTCTACTACTCCCTGTATTAACAATGTAGAACTAGCACTCTGTGTCTGTGCTCTCATCTACTCTTAGGGAGTGTCAGGGTGCTTTTGAACATTCTCACCGTCTCACTGATTGAGTTCACTAATTCAAAGGCATCATTTTTGCTTCTTCGTCTTTTTGGAATATTGACGTATTTTGCCATGTGATTGTGGATTTGTTGAACTGACAGCATTGATGCATTCATTTTGATAGTTTGTAGAAGGTTATCAATGAAAACTTTAAATTGCTCAAGGTTGATTTCTTTTGGTGCAACAGCTCGTTCCTCTTCTCCAGATCTTTTGCGCTTTCCTGCAACATTTTACTGAACCACATTCCCGTCTTTGTACAAATCCAACAGCACTCCAAATGCTTTTTTGCTAAATGTGAGGCTTCAGATAGTCCAACTTCCATTCAGTCCTGATTTTATGTTTGCAGAGCAGCCTTTTCTCACTAGAAAGAAATGTCCTGCTGAAAGATTACCTGTCACCAGGAAAAGGGTGGTCAGGAGAGAGGTCCTGCTCCAGTGGATGAGTTTAAGTATGGTGGGGTTTTGTTCATGAAGGACGGAGACTCTGAACCTGTCTGTTGTCTCAAACTCTGGATCAGCTTGGACTTCAAGTCTGTCTTCTAAGATTGTCTGAACGCAACTCAGCAATGTTCTTCATGTCTCTCAAGGTCCATCAGTCTAACTTTAATTCTCTGACTATGGTGGTCAATGGTTAGGTTGTACTTCCATCATCTTCTATCCATCAGCATGCCTCATGCAGCCAACCTGTGTGTTGGTCTCTGACAGTTTCCCCTTCATAGCTGCCACCATTGTCTTCAGCTTCATTGTTCTTTCTTTAATAGTTGAAATATCCATTGGCATACTTTAGAGTAGAACTCATTTTAGTACTTTCCATGTACACAGTATCAAGTCTATGGGGCGAGTCACCTCTCAATCTATTTTTTTATTCTATTAATCCATACTTCTCAATAGTTTTGGGGGGGGGGCAGTCCTTTGGCAGCTTCCATTGTGACTGCCATGCCCACGTGACTTTGAATTCCTCTATTTTGAAGATGACAACTTCAAGTGAGATCCAAGCTTTTAAATGTCGATGATTCACGTCTGTCTTTATGTGTTTTATGTGCAGGTTGGAGCCTGGAGTAGAGACGGCCTTCCTCGGGACTCGCTCTGGCTTAATGAGAACCTTGAGATACGCAGGGACTGAGACCAGGGTGGCAAAGTAAGAATATAACCTCTAAAGTTAGCTTTAGGGAAACAGAGAAGCTAAAATTAACGGGAAAGAACAAGGTCAGTTCCTCTACCCCCCCACCACATCGCCAACCACTTCAACCCACAGTCATCACCATCAACCAACACTCAACCACATGAAACCAACACCCACTGACACCAGCCAACATCTAACCCAAACCCAGCTCCACCAAGCAAAACCCCACCACTAAACCCGCAACCACACAAGCAAACTCTAGTTTTGTTAGCCCAGAACACTCTTGTTCACTTGTTCACACTCTCAAGTTTTTAATCTCAATGCCCTGGTAAACCTCTACAGATGGTTCAGATTGGTCTTCAGTCAGCCTAACAGAGCACATGTCCCCCCTCTGGTCATGGAGCTCCACTGGCTACCTTTAGCTGCTGCATCAATCCAAGTCTCTACCACTAGCATACAGGGTCCTGAAGGAACGGCTCCACCTACTGGAATCCTCTGGCTAAGGCTGACGTCACGGCTCGGTCACTGCGGTCATCAGAGGATCATCAGCTAGCAGAGCTACACCACGCTGGGACAGTCCAGACTGGGACAGTCCAGACTGGGACAGTCCAGACTCTTCTCATGTGGAGGAATGACCTACCAAGATACCAGAACAGGGGCGTCCCTGTCCTCCTGAAGACCCAGCTCTTCAGAGAACGTCTTCTAGACCAGCTCCTACCTTCACTACTCCTCTGGACTCTCTTTGTGCACTTCCCTCTATGCTGGTATTATTTCCCCACACTGTGAACCCTGTGACCTCTAGCAGAGCCTGACTAGTGAGTAATTTGTTGTCAGCCTGAATGGAAACTTCTTTGTTACCTTATCATTTGTCAGTTACTTGGATAAAAGTGTCTGCCAAATACATAAACATAACCATATAACAAGATGGATGACCCTGAGCATCCTCTCCAAAAGACAGAGGCTCTTTAGATCAGACCTCTACAGAAGGTCCTTCCTGAGCCACAGCCTACAACAGTCTAGGGTTACTAGTTGAGTTACTTTTTAAAACGTTCCCTCGGGTATAAATACAATCTTTCTGGATTAATTTGGATTTGATAACCTCCCCTGGGATTCACCAAAAAAAGTCCTCCTTGGGGTGTGAGACTATACAGACAGCAGAAGTTTGGGTCCAGCATCCTGAAAGTTCTGATGATATGATCACACAACTGGACATAGGACTCTGATCAAAAGGGGCCTGGTACCTGGACCATCCGATGCCCAGACCTGGAAAACAAAGACAGACTTAACAGACATAACAAATAACTTGGACAGAAATAAAATGGCAATTGAAGATATCTTGAATAAACAAAGCACAAATCCACCATTGGAATGACATGGCAGAAACTGATAGCAACCATTACAAGAGAGTCAGTTTGTTAATCACGTTAATCCACTGAGCTCCTCCATCAGCCAGCTGTTAGATCACACACAGTGTGGGGTCGTCCTGATTCAGAGAGTGAACCGTTATCTGGACTTAAACTTGTTCTCCACAGGAACTTCCTGACTCCCTCTGATAAAAGTAACCTGTTCACCGTGGATCACTTCCCTCTGTGGTACCGCCTGGCTGTGGAGAACACTCCTGGGAGGTTTCTGTACTACTCTGTTAATGACAAAGGTTGAGCTATGACCTTTTTTCTTTTCATTTAATATTTCACACTATCAGCTTTCAGTCCATTTTGAATCAATTGTTCTCCTAACAGGAGTGAAGTATGTTGTTGCAACAACAGCAGTGACAGTATCATCAGGAGGAAGGACAGCCATGGCTGGAGGTGAGTTTCACTGCCTTTGCTCACACACAGCATTGTGGGACATCTATGGTGTGGTGTAGGACAGTTCTCCTGGCGTTTTGTTCTTGTGGTCATACCACAGCGCCCTACAGACCAAACTGAACTACCTGCAGCCAGATGAAACCTGTACCACCTGACTCGATGCTAATCAAAGGAGACAAGTCAACCATTCCACACACTTTTGTTTCATGATTTATGAAATTTCAAATTTGCACCTAATTTCCAGCTCTCACCAGGAAATAGTCCAACTTACTGTCATCTCTGCGTTTTTATAATGATGTGGTCCATATATGGCGTGCAGGGTTCCAGGGCCAACATTAGGACTATTGCGCCCCCTGCTGGGGCTACGTCCTTGTCGCAGGAGGCTATATCCATTCCTAAGGCAGCTACTGATCTGACCAGTGATAGGCCGGCACCGGTAATGGAGTTACAGCTGCTGGTAAATGAGAAGGAGACTACGGTACTCACTTGTGTTAGCGTTGGACAGGCTAGTGACTAGCTTGCTCAGGGTGGACACCTACTGGCTTTCCTACTCCCTCTGCTGTCTATTAGCATGGATAGGCTGGCGTTTACATTGGAACTGGACAATTGCATGGTCTCAGGGTGGATTAGTGGAGGAATGTAATCCTGTGGAGTTGATGCCTGCCAGTACACACATCACAACTTTATTAAATACTCAGCATCTGACTCACATACTGAGTTTTACATTAATCCAAATAGTTTTTTGTGTAGAAGATGTCCAGTGTGGGTTTAGAGATTTACTAAGCTAATATTCAGTCTGTGAATGCAGCATGGACCGCCATCTTGGTGCTGCTGGATCTGATTATACGGAAGAAAAAACATACTTACAAAACTTACATCTGACTCTGAGTTGAAATCAAGTTTGAGTCTAAAACTGAGTTCCCAAATACTTTTATTACTCGATGATTTCAACATTTTCCTCATGGATATTACTGACTGCTGGATCAGGACAGGTTTCCCTAAAATCACACCGACTAGCAAATGTGGACAGGGCGAGATCCTGATCTGGTTGACCCCCTAGTGGTGACTGTCTGGAAAAGCAGGCTGAACGTTCTGCTGCTGCTACAGTGTTCAGCATGACGGGAGGTGGTGGGTCAGCAGATCCATGGAGGGACACACAGACCTGTACAGGATAAACGATGGAACCCTGGCTGTCTTCAGGTATCAGGATGACCCATTGTCAGACCTTCACTGGTTTCTCCTGTTCCATGAGAAGAGACCAACTTGAAGGAGGTTAAAGGTGCAGAAGTTCCAGGCAGCCACTTCAGATGAGTTTGGAAAAAAATAATAATCCACAGAACATCCATCAAGCTCTACTGAACAGTTTGTCCCTGAAAGTTCAACCCTGTGGAAGATCTCCAAGTGTCCTTTCTGCAGATGAAGAACTGAAGGTCTGACCAGCCGGTAGGTGAGTCAGAAGCTGCTGAGTCGGTAACCCTGCACCACCTGGGAGACTTCTTTCTGTGTCCCCTCTGATGAGTCAGCATTACCCTCCTCCATGTCGGTCTCAGCTCCTGACTCAGTCTTCAAAAGCTGCCGGCGGCTCTTCATCCGTCTATGGTACCGTGCCATGAGGGAAGCATAGACACAGCCATAAGTTGCCACGACTACCATCATGATGCACACTGTACCACAAACCACAGCGGCGACTATTTGTGTCCCGTGTGCCCGGCGGACACTAACAGGCCTGTAGCGCTGGCGGACACATCCGTCGATGCCGCTGACCCGACCCAGTGGGCAGGGTGGCCTGGCGCCTGGATCCAGCACACCCTGATTGGTCTGGTTCTGCAGGCAGTAGCTGAACATCTCAGCTGGAACATTAAGGATGTTCCTCCCCCTCAGGTCCTTTGGGAGGCTGCATTGCATCACATCTACCTGCCCATCTGAAAAACAGGAAAGAGACAAAGGTCAGAGGGCAAACGTGGTAGGGCATGAGGACTGGACCAAAGGTCAAGTTCTGGGTCAGGTTCTAGTCCAAGTTCTGGTCAGAAGAACACGCAGGTCTACCGGTTCCATCGTCAGAGCTCAGACTTCAGTCATCACACTCAGCTACACCGTGTGTGATGACTGCACAGCGCTTTGGGGAGTGCAGACCTCTAGAACGCGCTCTATAAACACAGGGCATACCGTCTGTGTTGTTCTGACAAACGTCTGATCGCTACTAAAAAATACACATGAACAGGAGAAAAAGAATGAGAGGACCAAATAGATGGAGGCAATTCCATGATTTACTTGGTTTATAGTCATTTAAAAGTAGGAGATCAAAGCTTTAACTTTCCAGCTTTTCATTGATTCTGGATTTACTTAAACTCTGCCAAAGCAAACCTATGTAAGCAGAGGATCTGAGGTGTGGAGAGGCCTGCTCACCTCTGTACATCAGCCACTCCATCCAGAGCTTGAAGTCCCTCAGCCTGCAGTCACACTCCCAGGGGTTTCCAACCAGCTGTAGCTCCTGTAGCTTCACCAGAGGCTCAAACGTGACTCTGTCCAGGGTCACAAGCTGATTTCTGGCCAAAGATAAGCAAGTGAGTTTCTGAAGACCATCCAGCAGGCCCTTTGGCAGCCACAGCAGCTCATTAGAGGACAAGTCAAGCCCCTGCAGCTGCCACAGTCCCTTAAAAACATCTTTGCTCAAACCAGCACTCCCTTGAATTTTAGTCGAGCATTGGCTGCTGAAGTCAGGAGTCAGACATCTGCCAAGGTAGTTGGAGGACAGATTTAAATGGTGCAGGTTGCTCAGGCTCCGGAAAGCTCCGGGGTGAAAGCTGTGAAAGTGGTTCTGGGAGAGATCCAGGAGCTCCATGTTGCTCAGGTTGAACATGTCAGTGTTGTCCAAGGAGGACAGGTTGTTCTGGGACAGACGGAGGACCAGACAGTCTGGCCCCAGGTCCTCCAGGACGGGTGTCAGAGAGGTGAGGCCGGCTGCAGAGCAGACAGCTGTGTAACTGTAGCAGGTGCAGACATCAGGGCAGCCGCTGATGGAGTCCAGAACCAACGCTATACTGACCAAAGCCACGCAGACTACAAACATGAAAGAGAAAGAGAAGTAATGTGCTTTTTAGCTAGCAGATAAACCTGATCAGAAATGTCCAACGTACACAGAAACATTAGCTCCACAATCCTACACAGAAAAGTCCAGAAGTATCAGGAACAAACAGGAAATGTGTCAACTTCCTGTCTGGAGAATGAATGTTTCTACAGGCATTTAGTGGGCATGCTGGGAAACTAATGACATGTAAATAACTCTTGTTCACACCGGAGACCATGATGAACAATGAAGACATCCAGGATTCCGAAGTCGAGCAACGACTTCAACCTGACTAGAGGATCTGAGTGGAGCAGAGAGGAGATTCAGGATTCAGAGACCAAAGGACCCTCTGGTCCAACAAGAGACCAGCTGCTTTAAAGCCTCAAATATCAAATCAGATTAGTCAGCTGATCAAACTTGAACTTTCTATTGGCTAAAAGTATAGTAGAACCACAGATCAGGAGGTCAGAGTTCAATCCCAGGTCTAAGCCAGGTGTCTCATTGGTCAAGATACTAAACCCCCAGCTGCCTCCTGGGCACCATGAAACTGGCTTCTCCTCCTCAGAGACGGTCCGATGTAGAGAGCTGCTTCTATGATGTTGTACTGAGGGATATTTGTTGTATTGGTAGACCCATCAGGACCAGACCAGTCCAAGTAGTGCTCGCTGCAGAACCAGAAGGCGGAGCTGCACCAGGTTTAGCCCCGCCCCGCTACACAGCCCCGCTGACTTTTCCGCAGTTTTTTAAAAATAACTTTATTGCAAAAGAGTGAATTTACAATCAAATAACTGAATATCTGTCTGTTTCTCCTTCTGTTTCCCTTGTTTTCAGGATAAAACATCTCCTCAGAACTGATTAAATCTCTCGGGGTTTCAGTCGTGTTTTTGTAACAGGATTAGTTTGTGAATGAGAAACGTTTTCTGTCATACGGACTACAACGACAGACAGTGAGCCTAACAGAGAACGCTGAACTAGCCCACTTTGCTTTGTAGCGTTAGCTGCCATTAGCCGCTGATAGCAGCTAACAGCTAGCTGTTAGCTGCTTCTGGCGGGGGCCAAAGCACCGGGGAAACCCTGAGCGCTTCGCGGACCCAGACCCAGAGCACAAAGCTGCGCCGGACCCAAACGGAGCTTTGCTTTGCGGACCTGCAGCACAAAGCTGCGCCGGACCAGGAGCACCGTACGAAGCTCCGCGGACACGCTCGCAGCATTACCCGACAACCAGGCGTTGCATCTCCGCCGGACTTTGTGCTCTGGATCCAGCGGAGATGCAACACCTCGTTCTCTGAGTCGGATCTAACAGCCCAGTGTAACCA
This sequence comes from Callopanchax toddi, assembly GCA_006937965.1. Lineage (NCBI taxonomy): Eukaryota > Metazoa > Chordata > Actinopteri > Cyprinodontiformes > Nothobranchiidae > Callopanchax > Callopanchax toddi. The sequence continues at coordinate 34,255 of SSNR01000751.1, read as the reverse complement.
ATCACACGGGAGGTGTGGGAGCTGACTCTGATGGAATGGGCGGGGCTGAACCTGGTGCAGCTCCACCTTTCTGGTTCTGCAGCGAGCAGCCTCTCGACCAGTCCACTCTGGGCTGAGCCGGTCGAGCTCTGGGATGAATTATCCGTATTTCAGCCACTAGTCAGTGAGAGGCTCCTGTTTTCTCCTGGTTAAACTCTAGAGTGTTTACTGTAGTGATGTCAGTAGCGTCACGCCCCACCCTTTCCCTCCAGAACCATATGGGACCGGTGTAGAACATTAAGAGTCTGATCTATTCTTGAGTCTGTTCTGATCTCTGTGAAGTCATCTGTCCTTTAGCTCTTTGTCCTGATGCAGAGGACACTGTGAATGTTTTATTCTCCTCTATCATTTTGAAGTGTCTCCAGCTCCATTTCTGTTGAGCTTCTCTCCATTCCCACATGTAGAGATGTATACAGTATACAGTAGATGTATACATCTGCAGTTTTTTGTATGCAATAGCCTCTGTGCACGCATCAGTCCCGTGTTTGGCGTGAGGATGGTACGAGACTTCCGGTCTCCGTGCTAACGATGGAGGTGTGAAGTTGATCTTGTTGATGCTGTACAGGACGGCACACAGCAGTGGTGTTAGACCTGCTGTCAGTATGTTGTTGAAACGCACATGTTGTCAGTGTACATGTCATGTTTAGGACACGAACACATAAAAGCTCGACATAGAAGGCCACGCACAAAAAAAGAAGAAAGATTTACAAAAAAAGAAAGATTTACAAGCTCCCGAAAGGAAACTAGCAAACACAGTACGGGCTTCCAGCGGCTACCGGAAGTTTACGTCCATCCTGACCTTCTACCGGAGCTTACGTCACGTAGCTGCGTGCTCAGAGCCCATTATTTCAATTTTCCCTTTTAGTGGGAAATTTAGGTTTTTGTGCATGAGGTCCTAAGTGTGTTTAGTCTCTGACTGAACTTTCTGAATATATTTCTACCTCAGCAGTTACAGGTAGACCTTGAGAAACATGGTTCCCGACAGGGGAGGATTAAGGTGTACAGGGCCCCTAGACTACACCTGTCTGTGACTAGGGTGACCAGACCCTAACCAACATGAACAAGTGGGAAATGTCAAATACTACATGCCCAGGCTGGGACTCAAAGCCAGGTTGAAAGGTGGGGTCTTTCCCTCTAAGCCATGCTTGTTCTGTTTTCTGCACATGAACATTACACATCACATTACATGAGTCAAGACCACAAAACATCTGAGTCCCTTACGATGTTGTGGGCCAATTCAGTTTAAGAATATTCTTGTATGTAAGTTTAAATAAAATCATGTGTTTTTTTACCAACCAGTGGAGGCCCCAGGACACACGGGGCCCCTAGGCTCTATCCATACCTAGCCTGTGCATTAATCCCAGCCTGTAGAGTCTTAATGAAAACATAAAACGTTCTAACTGCCAGGAGGAATTCAATCAGTAATCCTTTTAGAACGGTTCCCATTCTGAGACTCACCTGGGTGATTTAGTCCAAACTGGTCCCAGTTCTTCATGTCTGCAGCTCTTCAGGAACCTCAGACTTTTATCTGGCTGTCATTATCTCTTGCTGAGTTTCCCTAAAGAATAAACAGAAAATAGACAAAAAGACTAAAATGTTCCTTAAAAACTTGATATGTAAAGTAAGTTAGCTGTTTCTTCACACATTCAATTATTTGTGCAACCGTTGGGTGTTAGACTAACTCTTCTTCACCCGTTTTATATCAGACAGCTCAATGTTTTGTTTCGTTTTCATCAGCGGACGCCTGTTGGCGACCGTGATTATAGTCGTTTTTCAGGGTTTCAGGTTTTTGGAACTAATTTGGTCAAACAGACACAATATGCAGTTGATTTAGGATGTTTATAATGTTAGACACCAATAATCAATATCTCTACAAAGTAGTGGTCTAGACTACAACACAGACCTTAGTGGTCTGGACTACAACACAGACCTTAGTGGTCTAGACTACAACACAGACCTTAGTGGTCTGGACTACAACACAGACCTTAGTGGTCTGGACTACAACACAGACCTTAGTGGTCTGGACTACAACACAGACCTTAGTGGTCTAGACTACAACACAGACCTTAGTGGTCTGGACTACAACACAGACCTTAGTGGTCTAGACTACAACACAGACCTTAGTGGTCTAGACTACAACACAGACCTTAGTGGTCTAGACTACAACACAGACCTTAGTGGTCTGGACTACAACACAGACCTTAGTGGTCTAGACTACAACACAGACCTTAGTGGTCTGGACTACAACACAGACCTTAGTGGTCT
>SSNR01000751.1:0-18223 GCA_006937965.1 Callopanchax toddi | reverse complement strand
CATCACTCCTCCTCTTCATCACATCACTCCTCCTCTTCATCACTTCACTCCTCCTCTTCCTCACCATCACTCCTCCTCTTCATCACATCACTCCTCTTCATCACTCCTCCTCTTCATCACTTCACTCCTCCTCTTCATCACATCCCTCCTCTTCATCACATCACTCCTCCTCTTCATCACATCACTCCTCCTCTTCATCACTTCACTCCTCCTCTTCATCACATCACTCCTCCTCTTCATCACATCACTCCTCCTCTTCATCACTTCACTCCTCCTCTTCATCACATCACTCCTCTTCATCACTCCTCCTCTTCATCACATCACTCCTCCTCTTCATCACTTCACTCCTCCTCTTCATCACTTCACTCCTCCTCTTCATCACATCACTCCTCCTCTTCATCACATCACTCCTCCTCTTCATCACATCACTCCTCCTCTTCATCACTTCACTCCTCCTCTTCATCACTTCACTCCTCCTCTTCATCACATCACTCCTCTTCATCACATCACTCCTCCTCTTCATCACATCACTCCTCCTCTTCATCACCACTCCTCCTCTTCATCACTTCACTCCTCCTCTTCATCACTTCACTCCTCCTCTTCATCACTTCACTCCTCCTCTTCATCACATCACTCCTCTTCATCACTCCTCCTCTTCATCACCACTCCTCCTCTTCATCACTTCACTCCTCCTCTTCATCACTTCACTCCTCCTCTTCATCACATCACTCCTCCTCTTCATCACATCACTCCTCTTCATCACATCACTCCTCCTCTTCATCACATCACTCCTCCTCTTCATCACTTCACTCCTCCTCTTCATCACTTCACTCCTCCTCTTCCTCACCTCACTCCTCCTCTTCATCACATCACTCCTCCTCTTCATCACTTCACTCCTCCTCTTCATCACTTCACTCCTCCTCTTCCTCACATCACTCCTCTTCATCACTCCTCCTCTTCATCACATCACTCCTCCTCTTCATCACTTCACTCCTCCTCTTCCTCACCATCACTCCTCCTCTTCATCACATCACTCCTCCTCTTCATCACTTCACTCCTCCTCTTCATCACATCCCTCCTCCTCTTCATCACATCCCTCCTCTTCATCACTCCTCCTCTTCATCACATCACTCCTCCTCTTCATCACTTCACTCCTCCTCTTCCTCACCATCACTCCTCCTCTTCATCACTTCACTCCTCCTCTTCATCACATCACTCCTCTTCATCACTTCACTCCTCCTCTTCATCACTTCACTCCTCCTCTTCATCACATCACTCCTCTTCATCACTTCACTCCTCCTCTTCCTCACCATCACTCCTCCTCTTCATCACATCACTCCTCCTCTTCATCACATCACTCCTCTTCATCACTCCTCCTCTTCATCACATCACTCCTCCTCTTCATCACTTCACTCCTCCTCTTCCTCACCATCACTCCTCCTCTTCATCACATCACTCCTCCTCTTCCTCACCATCACTCCTCCTCTTCATCACATCACTCCTCCTCTTCATCACTTCACTCCTCCTCTTCCTCACCATCACTCCTCCTCTTCATCACATCACTCCTCTTCATCACTCCTCCTCTTCATCACTTCACTCCTCCTCTTCATCACTTCACTCCTCCTCTTCATCACATCACTCCTCCTCTTCATCACATCACTCCTCCTCTTCATCACTTATTCTGTCAGCCTTCTGTCTGAGCGCTCTATCACATGAGGTCAGTGGCCCTCCTGTTGGTGTGTGTGTGAAAAATATCAGCTTCAGCTGTGGTCGACTGGCCCCCCCCCTTTCCTTGTCCGGTTGCTCTTGATGCAGTGAGGCGGCTGTTGCCTGAGTCGAGCCCCTGAACTCCATCAGTAGGGCAGAGAAGTGAGATTTGATTCCCTTTAGCTCACCACCGATCTGTTCTACCACCTGAGTCCTGTTTGTGGTTTCTGATTGGCTGTACTGAAACCAGGTTTTGTTGGTTCAATGACGACTAAAGCTGTTCTAATGCTAGTTGTAATTAGCGTGTGATTGACTGTAATGTAAAGCACCATGACTTAGAGAGGCAGTAAACAAACATTAAACTAATTCAAACCAGTTTCTGTTCCTGCTTGTACCTGTCACCACTTCTCTGTGGATTTCTGTCTCACTTGTTGTTTTATTGTCAGAACCAACCAGAACCTTTCAGTTCATTTATACATTTGACCCTTTGTTAGAGTTTGCTGTCTACCAGCGGTGTTCTGTCACTGGTTTGGGTCGTGGTGTACGTCCTCACTCCTCTTCGTGTGCTGCTGCTATGTCACCCCGTTTGTAAAGATTCCCTTTAGCCTCTGAGTCATCCAGGCCTGGAACTTTTGTTTGATTATTTTTGCTTTGTATCACTTTGTGGCGATGTTGTGGTTGACCACAGGCAAGTCAAGATTTAGTTTTATATTCCCTGTTTTTCCTGTTTAATGCGATCTAACCCTTTTAATACTGGCTGAACTGTTATAATAAACAACACATTGCACTGCTGGCTCTCTCTGGTCAAAGATCAAAACATTTAGAACTTGTCTAGGATCGAGCATTTAGACCACAGTCTGTATGGAGTAAAGGCACAGACCCGGACAGCATCAGGTCCAGTCCAGCAGTGGGAACATTCAGAGCTTTCCTCCTAAACTAAACTCTGCCTTCCTAGTCGTCTCCTGTCTGTTGGAGATTCATCTGAACGTCTGCTCTCTGTTTTCAGCTATTGGGGTGCAGATGTCCTTGGATCTGCTGGAGAAAAGGTTCTGGGCAACAGCCAAGCAGGTGAGTGCATGACACTTCTCCTCACACAAGTGATGTGTATTTACAGCAGGGTGGGAAATTTACAAAGGGGTTTCTGGGCCGTATACGGCCCAGAAACCCCTTTGATCTGGCCTGTCTCGCAATGTTAAATGATTTAACTCAGAGGGAAAAACATCAAACAGCAATGGTGTTCCCGTGATCAAATTCATACACCCGAGCCAGGATTAGAACACAACATGAGGTCAAGTGTCAAAGAGAGCTCAGACAGGCAGGCTGATGGGTGTCCGTCACGGCGCACGCAGAGAAAAGAATCATATTAGAACCAGAGGAGTCGAAAGGTCCGACTGATAAAGTTACAGCGCTACGTCTGAGTTTGGATGAATATTCAGTTGTTGAGATCAGAGGCCAAACATAAATCAAAGGTACATTTTAAAATGTAAATAATACACTAGAAGTCTTTGGCCACTAGAGGGCTCCGTTCAGAAACCTGCCTAGCTCCAGCAGCGTTTCTGAAGGAAGTGACCCAGATCTGTTCTGGTTGCTGATTGGCTCAAATCTTTTTTCCATGACCAGAAAACCAGAAAGCATTAAATTCCTTTTTCTTTTAGGGGAAATGAGTGAAAGCCTTTTATGTCTGCTATCAAGTTTTTCTTTCACTTTGTACAAAAAGACTAGTGAATTGTTCTTTTCTATCATCGATTGTTGAGCCGCTAAATGTAAGGAATGATTTTTCTGCGAGTTTAAAAAATGTAATTTTTGTGACTAAACTTGGTTTACTCACTGTCATAACTTGTTCTTTTTATCCAACAACATCAACGTAGTGACATTAAGAGACCTTTTAAATAAAATGTTGTCTTCTTCTATAACCTTTAATGGTTGTGATTTAATGTTTTCTCTGTGATCTCTGGCTGATTGTTGAACAGATTATTTTACCCACAAAGCTTTGATTTGGTAAATGATTTCATCACTTCCTGTGTTTTGTTTCTTGTAGCCCAGTGACACAGATGTAAGTAAACCTTCTCCTTCATTAGAGCATGGTCTTTGTTGGATGGTAGTTTAGTTCTTCATCAGCCTTCTCCCTCTGCTCAGTGCTCGGCTGTTGAAGGTGTGTGTCCTCTCAGCTGTCAGAGTGCTGTAAGTACTCAGCTTTGTCTACCAGGATTCATCACATTATCATGAAAACAACTAAATATATGCATGTGCTGCTTCCTGAATAGGACCTGAATTGCTTCTTAGTGGACAGCAATGGCTTCATCCTGCTGTCCAAAGAGCGGAGCGAGGTAAGATCCCTCACCTGTCCTACCCTACAGTACTGCATTATAACAGTATCCTACAGCTAGAAGGACAACAAGGCATGTAACAGTTAGTAGTCTGGACAAAAAACACTGGACAGAAACAATCCTGATGATAGGAGTGGAACCAGTTAAGTTCTTAACACCAACAGACTAATCCAGACATGATGATAAAGCATCCTGGTCCACCGTGTCAAAGCAGTCAAGGCTGTAAGATTAAAACAGCAGAATCTCCCAGGTCTGCAGATTAAAGCAGATTATTATAAACTCTGTAGGAAGTGCTGTTTCTGTGCTGTGCCAGTGAAGCTTTTCATGCTCCTGAAGGTGGAAGTAACCACCTTCTCTAAGAAAAGGTAACAGAGTTTGATAGACCGTTAGGATCCAAGTTGCTCTTTTTAAGAAGAGGATGGACCACAGCATGTTTAGGTAGCTGGGACGCAGCCTGAGGACAGACCTGCAGCACCAAACCTGTGTAGTCGTCTTCTGGGAGGACCAATAGGAAGCTTCCTCTTCCTGACCAGCTCTGAGTGGTCTGGTCTAAAACAGCTGGAGGAACAGGGCTTATGGCAGGGCACTCCAGAGGTGGAGTGAGAGTCAAGACTTTATGGGACTTGAGCTATTTTATGGTTAAATTGAAGCCTTTAAGTTTGGACTTGTGTTTGTTCCTCTTTGATTCTGTGTTGAGCCTCATGGAGTTTATATATTTATATATCATCTGGTCCCAGCTGAGCTGCTTATTCCACATTTTAATAAGCATGTTGTTTCACTGATCTCAGGTCTGGTTTGATAACATTCCAACAGAAGTAATGAACCATTAATGTGCTGCTGAAGGTTTGCTGTGTTTGACCTGATGGCTTTTCCCTGCTTTGTGAGGACCGTGAGGGGATTTCAGTGATTAAAAACAGCATCTGGATAATAGAGGATTAGAGGACCTCTGGCTTTATGGTGGTCCTCCTGTAATAACCTGCTAGCATCATGTGACACTGCTGAACAAGCTCCAGAAGCACAGCTGATTGGCTGCTGACTGACAGCTGATTGGCTGCTGACTAACAGCTGATTGGCTGCTGACTGAGAGCTGATTGGCTGCTGACTAACAGCTGATTGGCTGCTGACTAACAGCTGATTGGCTGCTGACTGAGAGCTGATTGGCTGTTGACTAACATCTGATTGGCTGCTGACTGACAGCTGATTGGCTGCTGACTGAGAGCTGATTGGCTGCTGACTGACAGCTGATTGGCTGTTGACTAACAGCTGATTGGCTGTTGACTAACAGCTGATTGGCTGCTGACTGACAGCTGATTGGCTGCTGACTAACAGCTGATTGGCTGCTGACTGACAGCTGATTGGCTGCTGACTGTAGTGTTATAAAACCTGGGGTTTATTCTACACCTTCCGTAAGAACACTACTGGAGTTTTGTTAGTTTTACCCAAAGGGTGACCTTTGACACTATCACTCTTTTAGTGTCTGAACGGGGATATTTCTCTAGGTTCTTTAATTACAGGGAGTTAGTAGGACCTTTTTTATACTGACGAATAGAAGCTTGAGTCATGGAACTAGACTTCATTATTTTATTAAGAAACACATACGACAGATATCACAGATAAGAAAGAGGTAGTTAGCAGGTAGTCAGCATTAAGTCATTCACGATGGTAAGGTGTTCTGAATTGAATCTTAAATAAGTTTTAGCACTCTGAGTCTCATGGTGTTTGGAGACTAGGGATTTACTTAATTCAGATTAAGGATTCTGATGGAGGGGCACTAGTTTGAGTGAGCTAAAGTTGTTAGCTTTTATAAAGAGGCCTTTAAGCTTTACCAGAGTTGTGGTACTTAGCTGCGTTCCCTGGATCGTCGCCGCTGGAGTCGGATGAGACAACGCGGAGGTGGTGTTTCCCCCCTCGGTCCGGATCAGACGGCTGCGGGGGTCGAGGACCGCCGAAGGCCACAGGTGTCGTCCGTAGATACGAAGCTTAGAGGACCCATCTCTGGCAGGGAGCATCGAGGCCTGGCATTCCCATAACGGAGCGTCAGACTGAAGGTGTCTGACCTCAGAGGGAAGCTGGTTTCATCGGCTCAGACGGGCTGAGGGACCGTCTCCGGATGAGCCGGCAACTAGCGTCAGCTGTGTAGAGGTTGACAGCTGAGACGTGAGGTCTGGTCAGTGTCAGACCAGAACCGCTCTCATAGCTACTCCTCCCTCTCTCGCTTCTGGGGTCGGAAGTTAAAGGAGTCTTAAGGGACGTGGGCCAATGAGGAGTTATTAATGTCACGTGACTCAGACCGCTAACTCTTATTGGTTGAAGTAATGAGTGACGTAGTTGTCATAACCTTTATCAGTATGTATGTGAAATAATACTGAAGCAGATCAATATTCATTAATACTGTAAGAAAATGCATTAATCACATTAAGACATTTTAAAACAGTGGATTAAAGGTAGTGTCCTTTAGAATGAGACATCAAAGAGTCTTTAAGTTTAATTATTAACTAAAGAAAGTCTTCTTAGTCTTCCGACACGACCGGGTCCTGGAAGGAATGTTGATTCAGGTTACAACATAATAAAAGAGTCATTTTAATCCAAGTTATTGGGAAAAAGATGGTTATTATTTGTGATGATCTAGAGGTCAAAGTTCAGAGGTAGTAACGCATTTGGGGGCGTTACATGACTAACAGCTGATTGGCTGCTGACTGACAGCTGATTGGCTGTTAACTGAGAGTTGATTGGCTGCTGACTAACAGCTGATTGGCTGCTGACTGACAGCTGATTGGCTGTTAACTGAGAGTTGATTGGCTGCTGACTAACAGCTGATTGGCTGCTGACTGACAGCTGATTGGCTGCTGACTGACAGCTGATTGGCTGCTGACTGACAGCTGATTGGCTGCTGACTAACAGCTGATTGGCTGCTGACTGACAGCTGATTGGCTGCTGACTGACAGCTGATTGGCTGCTGACTAACAGCTGATTGGCTGCTGACTGACAGCTGATTGGCTGCTGACTAACAGCTGATTGGCTGCTGACTGACAGCTGATTGGCTGCTGACTAACAGCTGATTGGCTGCTGACTGACAGCTGATACTCACCTGCCGTCCGCCTGCTGAGGGAATCTCTGGTGCTTCAACTTATTAGTTTTTATTGGTGTGTATATGTTCTCTAACTTGTTTAGCTAAACATCCTGACTTCCCCTCTCCTGTCCTACCTGCAGATGTTTAGCTCCTCCTCTTCCTCCCTTACCCATAATGCACAGCTGTAGTCGGTCTCATTTTTAGCTTCAGGCGTTCCAGTGTTTCAGTTTAGGCTGTAAATGGTAAATGTCCTACATCAAGTCACAGATTCCAGAGCTCTTCATACTACAGTCATTCAGCCACTCATACACACGTTGAGTTGTAGCTACAGACAAAAGCTGTAACGCACTGAGCACCACCAGACCCTCAGTCTAACACCAACAGGTAAGAGAAGTGAAGTGTCTCGCTCCCAACCAAAACAACAAAACACCCTCTGGTTTCCAGACAACCCCTCTACCTGCTGAGCTACTGCCACCTGTAGGACTGACTTCTGATTGGCTCTTGGACGGGGAGAAGCCAAAGCTGGGGACCAGCATTAGGGGAGGTGTAAACGCAAAAAACTGTTTTTCTCCTCATTACTGAAGGAAAGTTTAATCATCTAATCCACCATGTGGAACACAATCAATAGTTAAAAAAACTGATATAAAGTAAAGAACTTGACTTTCAGCTGAGTCTGATGAGGTGGAGTGAGGTCTGTTTCCTACCTGAGGTACAGGCAGTGCTGAACACTCAGAGGGTTTGTTCCCATGCTGGTCGATCCATCTTTTGAGCTTCTGATTTGAGTAAAGTTCAGGTTGGGGTCTGTCGTTCAAAAGGGAACAGGATGAGTTCTATCACAGTCCTAAAGTGAACTCCAGGGGCCACTGGTGTGACCAAACCATTTGAAACAGACTTTATGAGGGTGACCTGAAGGCCCCACGTCCTCTATGGACCCTGCCTTCACTCTCCGGCCCCACAGAGCTTTACTGGTGTTTTCCAGAGAATGCCAGAATTGGTAGGTCCATCACTGGAGCCCTGAGCTTTTCACAGATGAGAGCAGGTTGACTCTAAGCTGATGTGACAGATGTTAAAAGGTCTGGAGATGCCAGGGTGAACGTTCTGCTGTTGCTACATTGTTCATCATGGTGGGTCAGTCTTGGTCTGGAGAGGCTGATTCATGAAGGAACACACAGACCCGTACAGAATAAATGATAGAAACCCGACTGTCATCTGTATCAGGATGAAACCCATTGGTAGACCTTCACTGGCTCAGTGGGTCCTGGGTTCCTCCTGGTCAATGATAATACCTGACCTCATGTGGCCAGAGTCTGGAGAATGAATGACCACTCTGACCTGACCTGACTCCAATAGAACTTCTTGGGGACATCATGTTTAGGTCCATCTAACTCCACCAGGTGGACCTCAGACTGTCCAGCTCAGGGGTGCTTTGCTCAAGATCTGGGAGGAGATACTCCAGGACATCAGGAGCCTCAATGTTGTCTGGATGCAACCAGCAGGTGGAGCCATACAAACTACTGAGAACCATCTAAAGTTCATCCTAAGAGAATTCAGCCACCTAAATACTTCAGTTTATTAGGTTAACTTTCTTGGAGACTTCAGATGAAGCTTCTGTAGTTTCATCATTTTCATTTTTATCAGATGATGAAGGATCCTTTAGCTGCTGAAACACAACCTATACATCAGGATGGAGTTATTTATTATTCAGATCTGAAGTGTTTTCAGCGTGTTCCTTTAGATTTTTTGAGCTGTGTGTAAAACCTGGTTTTGTTTGTTTTCTCTCTCTCTCTGTGTGTAGAGAGATTAAAAACTGTCCATCTGACAGCAGAGTGTTGGATGTAGATTAACACTGAGGATTAACATCAACCTGTTGTGTTGCTATAAATAAACAGGTCATAAACATGTCCAACCTAGGTCATACCAAGGACCAATCAAGGTCACACACAAGTCCAATAAGGTCATACATCCAGGTTCTGAGACAACATTGGCTCAGGTAGAGCGGATCATTCAGTAATTGGAGGCTCCACTTTGTCGTTGTGTTCTTGGTCAAGACACTTTACCCACCTTGTCTGTGTGTGAATGTTGAGGGTTGTCAGAGGGGTCAGTAGAGCAAAGTGGCAGCCTTGCTTCTGTCAGACTGCCCTATGGAAGTTGTGTTTACCACCACCAGAGTGTGAGAGTGTGTGTGCATGAATAATGGAACCTGTTGAGTGCTTCGAGTATCCTCGTATTGAATCTAATCCAGGTCCTTCCCAGGTCATACCCAGATCCAACCATGGTAATACCCAGATCCAACCATGGTAATACCCAGATCCAACTGTGGTAATCCCCAGATCCAACCATGGTAATACCCAGATCCAACCGTGGTAATACCCAGATCCAACCATGATAATACCCAGATCCAACCGTGGTAGTACCCAGATCCAACTGTGGTAATACCCAGATCCAACCGTGGTAATCCCCAGATCCAACTGTGGTAATACCCAGATCCAACTGTGGTAATCCCCAGATCCAACCATGGTAATACCCAGATCCAACCGTGGTAATACCCAGATCCAACCATGGTAATACCCAGATCCAACCGTGGTAATACCCAGATCCAACCGTGGTAATACCCAGATCCAACCGTGGTAATACCCAGATCCAACTGTGGTAATCCCCAGATCCAACTGTGGTAATACCCAGATCCAACTGTGGTAATCCCCAGATCCAACCATGGTAATACCCAGATCCAACCATGGTGATACTGTAGTGGTCTGTGATGGACAGGAAGGATCTTCTAGTGGTCTGTGATGGACAGGAAGGATCTTCTAGTGGTCTGTGATGGACAGGAAGGATCTTCTAGTGGTCTGTGATGGACAGGAAGGACCTTCTAGTGGTCTGTAATGGACAGGAAGGATCTTCTAGTGGTCTGTGATGGACAGGAAGGACCTTCTAGTGGTCTGTAATGGACAGGAAGGACCTTCTAGTGGTCTGTAATGGACAGGAAGGATCTTCTAGTGGTCTGTGATGGACAGGAAGGACCTTCTAGTGGTCTGTAATGGACAGGAAGGATCTTCTAGTGGTCTGTGATGGACAGGAAGGATCTCCTGTTTTTCAGCAGATCTCTGACTGAAGACACTCTGGTGTTGAGTTGCAGTCTTGTATAGAGGATGCTCAGGGTTGTCCATCATGTTCTTCATTTTATGAAGCGTCTCCAGGTATGGAGAGAGGACCGGCCCACCAGTTTATAGAGATCACAATGTAGGACGCATTAGTGACTAAATATATGACTGAGTATTTTTGAATTTGGTTCATTAGAACTGGATTTGTTCTTTATAAGTTATTCACAATAAAACTATTGATGGATAAATTTCAATAAAAATATCAGCCATATTTCTGTCCCATCTTTGTATGACATTAAGGAGAGTACCGGCACTTCTTTTTTCCACTTAAAGCACTGATCAGCACTGACTCAGGAGGTGGTTGTTCTCTACCTGTTCAATAGTTAAAGATCTGTTTAAACATAGATGCTCAATAAGTTCATGCTGATTATTAAACCTGCTCATCTTCTCCTCCAGGTCAGTCGTTTCTTTGGCGAAGTAGACGGGTCTGTCATGGCTGCACTGATCAAGATGGGCATGTTCAAAAAGTAGGACTGACTCAGAGTTTTGATTCCAGGTCAGACTGTCTAGGCTTGTCACTGGACTTAACCTGAATGTTTGATTTCAGAGTGTCACTCTTTGACTACCAGGCTATGTGTAAAAACAGCCACCCTCATGCCAGCAGCGCTCGATCTTTGCTCAGTGTGAGTCCTCCTCTCAGCTCAGATACCAACATGTTTATTGATCAACTAAACCGACCAATCACATTTATTCCTAATTACCATGTTGGTCTGAATATCAGACAAGATTTGTTTCCTGTAAACTCTTCTGTAAAAAAAGAGTGTCTGATATTTGGGGTGTAGACTTCACCACCATTATCTTAAAATTAGTGTCAAAACTCTGCCTCCATTCTGTTCATTTGACCCACTTTTAATCCAGTCTATTTCAGTTGGTGTCGGCTTTGCTGCTTACAAAACGCTGGCGCCCTCTGCTGGTGTAGTCAGGTCGTGACACCGATTATAAGACATCCCACATTTTCACATTTTATTTTCAAGAAAAAAACTTATATTCGGGTCGATACGGTATTATTATTTCATTATTAGAAAATCATTTCATTACATTTGTTCATGTTCTGAAAGTTTGTTTTTTCTTTAATAAACATTTGAGTTTAACTTAAAGTAGTGTGCTGTGTGTACCCTCCATTACAACACAACACTCGGGTTCAGTCGGACTCGGGTCCGGTGTTTCATGTGACGATGTCGGGCTGGGCCGGTTCAGGCTTCACGTCCTGTGGATCATTTCAGGTTCGGGTTAAAGTTTTGGGCCTGTTGAGAACTCTAAACCATAGGGGCTAAAGCTAACTATAGGGGCTAAAGCTAATAATAGGCCCTAAAGCTAACTATAGGGGCTAAAGCTAATAATAGGCCCTAAAGCTAACTATAGGGGCTAAAGCTAATAATAGGCCCTAAAGCTAACTATAGGGGCTAAAGCTAATAATAGGCCCTAAAGCTAACTGTAGGGGCTAAAGCTAACAATAGGCCCTAAAGCTAACTATAGGCCCTAAAGCTAACTATAGGGGCTAAAGCTAATAATAGGCCCTAAAGCTAACTATAGGGGCTAAAGCTAATAATAGGCCCTAAAGCTAACTATAGGCCCTAAAGCTAATAATAGGCCCTAAAGCTAACTATAGGCCCTAAAGCTAACTATAGGCCCTAAAGCTAACTATAGGGGCTAAAGCTAACTATAGGCCCTAAAGCTAACTATAGGCCCTAAAGCTAACTATAGGCCCTAAAGCTAACTATAGGCCCTAAAGCTAACTATAGGCCCTAAAGCTAATATAGGCCCTAAAGCTAACTATAGGCCCTAAAGCTAACTATAGGCCCTAAAGCTAACTATAGGCCCTAAAGCTAATAATAGTCCCTAAAGCTAACTATAGGCCCTACAGCTAACTATAGGCCCTACAGCTAACTATAGGCCCTAAAGCTAACTACAGGCCCTAAAGCTAACTATAGGCCCTAAAGCTAACTATAGGCCCTAAAGCTAATAATAGGCCCTAAAGCTAACTATAGGCCTTACAGCTAACTATAGGCCCTAAAGCTAATAATAGGCCCTACAGCTAACTATAGGCCCTAAAGCTAATAATAGGCCCTACAGCTAACTATAGGCCCTAAAGCTAATAATAGGCCCTACAGCTAACTATAGGCCCTAAAGCTAACAATAGGCCCTAAAGCTAACTATAGGCCCTAAAGCTAATAATAGGCCCTAAAGCTAACTATAGGCCCTAAAGCTAATAATAGGCCCTAAAGCTAACTATAGGCCCTAAAGCTAATAATAGGCCCTAAAGCTAACTATAGGCCCTACAGCTAACTATAGGCCCTAAAGCTAATAATAGGCCCTAAAGCTAACTATAGGCCCTACAGCTAACTATAGGCCCTAAAGCTAATAATAGGCCCTAAAGCTAACTATAGGCCCTAAAGCTAATAATAGGCCCTAAAGCTAATAATAGGCCCTACAGCTAACTGTAGGCCCTATATATTATTTTCAATAAAAAACTTTCTAAAAGATTAGACTTAGTTGTCAGAAAGCCTTTTTCCAAAACAGTACATTTTGTAAAATAGGGGGGTCAACTTATAATCAAGGCCATCTGATATTTGGACCAGTATGGTAATTAGACATTCAGTTTTTAGGGTGGTACTCAGATTGATGTCTGGGTAAAGTGGTTTTGTTGTTTTTCAGTCATTATCAAACACTCCAAATGTAATTTTTCAAAAATGTTGTCAATTCATTTTCTGCCCTGTAGCCATTTTACATCATGCTCGCCATGGTTAGATGGTTCTTCGCCAATACTCTGATGTAAGTAGTGACGTGAAGTGCTGTTGTCAAATTAAGTGTGTGGTGAACCCACTTAGTTCTAATTTTAGTTTGATCCTAGAACTAAACCAGCTAATAGCTACCCCCAATCAAAAAGCCAACATGCTACTGATTGATTTGTTCTGAAACGCGTTGTGGAAGGTATTGTACTCTTCCCCTTATTATGTAAACACATAGGCTACTTTACCACACTGCCTCGGTATGGAAACATGGATATAGTGAAAGGATCACAGCTTAGGAGTCACAATACAGTATATGGCTCACAGGCCAAAGGCGGCCTATTGACTGTCCCTTCTCTAAACTACTGTGGCATGGTGCTAACATAGCTTCAGTGTCCTCTAGACCAGTGGTTCCCAAACTTTTTGGTTACTGACTCACAAAATAACAATGACAGAGACTCATGACCCCAAAACACTGCTAATAAACTAATTAAACAGAGACATAATGACAACACAACCATCTACAACTATTATACCATGCGTATTCAGCTAACAATTGAATACCCCATACCATATAGCCTACCAGAGCAAGGATTTTAAATTCACTTTCAGTTCTGGAGACCATCCCATGATGTTGTTTAAGGACCCGCCTAGTGGTGTCCTGACCCCAACTTTGGAAACCACTGCTCCAGACTAGCATGGTGCTAACATGTTAGCTTCAGCCCTTGTGTCAACATGGCTGACCTTTAGCACTCCTAACTGGTAAAACCTCAGTCTGTAACCTGGCTAACATGTGAGGTCTCTAGGTTAAAGTAAATAGTGTTTATTTCTCTAGCGTTTTTCAAGATATAGATCACAAGGTGCTTTACAATCAAACAAAGAAAAGCACAGAAAAGATGGCAGTTCAGTGTAAATGTGTTTAGAGTTTACAGAGAATAAACGGATGGACAGAAGTTCATGTAAAACCAGTTTAAAGAGATTTGTTAAAGGAGACCACTGAGTCACTGAGCTCAGGCTCAGAGAGTTCCAAGGTCTGGGGCCACAGCAGTAGACGCTCTGCCTCTAGTCTCTAGTCTGGTCTGGTATGCTGCACAACCAATAGGCTCTGATCACTGGACCTCAGGGAGCCGCTGGGGGTTAGGTCTTTAAGGTTATTGTTAAGGGTTAGGGATAGTCTTTAAGGTATGCGTGTGTGTGTGTGTGTGTGCGCGCGCGTGCGTGTGTTTTCAGGTTCCTGCTGGACTTTAACCTCTGTGGTCTTTGGCACTCTGATTATTTTGTCGACGGTAAGTTTCTGAATCGTCAGTTTTCTTCTTCGGTGGTGTTTAACTTGACAAAATGTTAGTCTACACACACACACACACACACACACACACACACACACACACACACACACACGTTTGTGTTTTCATCATTCTCTACCTTTTGTCTCATTTTCTATCACCATTGCTGCCTCATATTCATCTGCCTTCGTCCATCGCCATCCTCTTCCTGTCTCCTTCACTGTGCCTCAGCCAAAGCAGGATATCACACGTGTGAGTAACTCATCAGCTGATGGACACACAACCTGTGTGTCCATCAGCTGATGAACACAAACGCTGTGTGTGTTTTCAGCTCATAAGCAGAAGAAGGTGGAGCCGATGCAGCCCTGTGACACCGTCTACCCAGGATTCATCTATGACGCCTCCATCAGGGAGGCGAACAGCCTCATCAAGTGTGGACGCTGTCAGAAGTAAGACACACACACACACACACATTCACCCACTCATACGCTGATGACAGTAAGCTACATTGTAGCCACAGAAGTGAAGCCACCAGACCCTCTGGTTCCTGCCACCACAGACAGATGGACAGATGGATGGACGAATGGACAGACAGGCAGACGCTCCACCTGTTTACCTTCCTCCGTCTGTGTGTTGCAGGATGTTCGTGGTGCAGCAGGTAGCGGACACTAACTTGGTCCTGGTTGTGACTCAAGCTGACTGTGACTGCTCCCGTCAGTTTGGACCCATCCTACTTCAGTCCAAAGAGATCAAATATATCCTTTAGGTTGAGTTAGACTGCCCCCTGCTGGACACACAGCTGCAGCCTGATGCCAGTCTGTGGGGTTTGATGATTTTAGACTGATGCCATGCTCAGCTCAGCTGCCTGTCTGTCTCCTTCCTTAACCTCAGTAAACATAACGCCACGGTGAAGTGCAACAGGATGAAGTCTCAGAAAGTGAGGCGCCGCCCTGAGACCTGCCACTCCTACCACCCAAAGGTCAGCGTGAGGTTGTTGGATGGCCTTTGTGTTTCTCTGAAAACAACTGGTGGTGAAAATGAGACACATTTCTGTGTTTTGTCCAACAGGAGGACGCGAAAGACTGTGGCGGTGCTTCGTCCATTTCTGTATCTCTTACTCTGTTTTCTGCATCTTCATTCATCTCATTATTGCTCCACTGGATGTAAACAAGAAAAAAACATTAACGTCTACTGAAAAAGTTCAATACTTTCTGTCCCTCAGGTCAGAAAGTGAACTCCTATTAAACTGATCTAAAACACAGAGTGAAAGATTTCAGGCCTCTCTTTCTTGTACTTTAGATTATTCTGACTCAGTAAATGAAAACAGAAAATCCAGTGTCTGAGAATATCATAATATTACATCAGATCAATACAAAAGGATATTTTAACTACAAAAATTCACCTTTTGAAAAGTCAGTTCATCGTTATCACTCAGTACCTGGTTGGACCTCCTCCTTCATGAAGTCCTGCCTCAGAGCTTGGTGTCATGGAGGAGATCAGCCTGATGGAAGTCCAGCTAGCTCTGATAGCAGCCTTCAGGTCATCTGGTCTGGTGTCTCTCATCCTCCTCTGGACACCCCTTAGGTTCTCTATGAGGTTCAGGTCAGACCAGTCTACTGTCTGGACCAGTAGAGAGAAACCAGTCCTCTGTCTGGACCAGTAGAGACACCAGTCTACTGTCTGGACCAGTAGAGAGACACCAGTCCTCTGTCTGGACCAGTAGAGACACCAGTCTACTGTCTGGACCAGTAGAGAGACACCAGTCTACTGTCTGGACCAGTAGAGACACCAGTCCACTGTCTGGACCAGTATAGACACCAGTCCACTGTCTGGACCAGTAGAGACACCAGTCCACTGTCTGGACCAGTAGAGACACCAGTCCACTGTCTGGACCAGTATAGAGACACCAGTCCACTGTCTGGACCAGTAGAGACACCAGTCCTCTGTCTGGACCAGTATAGAGACACCAGTCCTCTGTCTGGACCAGTATAGAGACACCAGTCCACTGTCTGGACCAGTAGAGACACCAGTCCACTGTCTGGACCAGTAGAGACACCAGTCTACTGTCTGGACCAGTAGAGAGACACCAGTCCTCTGTCTGGACCAGTAGAGACACCAGTCTACTGTCTGGACCAGTAGAGACACCAGTCCTCTGTCTGGACCAGTAGAGACACCAGTCCTCTGTCTGGACCAGTATAGAGACACCAGTCCTCTGTCTGGACCAGTAGAGACACCAGTCCACTGTCTGGACCAGTAGAGACACCAGTCCACTGTCTGAACCAGTAGAGACACCAGTCCTCTGTCTGGACCAGTAGAGACACCAGTCCACTGTCTGGACCAGTAGAGACACCAGTCCACTGTCTGGACCAGTAGAGACACCAGTCCACTGTCTGGACCAGTAGAGACACCAGTCCACTGTCTGGACCAGTAGAGACACCAGTCCTCTGTCTGGACCAGTATAGAGACACCAGTCCTCTGTCTGGACCAGTAGAGACACCAGTCCACTGTCTGGACCAGTAGAGACACCAGTCCACTGTCTGGACCAGTAGAGACACCAGTCCACTGTCTGGACCAGTAGAGACACCAGTCCTCTGTCTGGACCAGTAGAGACACCAGTCCTCTGTCTGGACCAGTAGAGACACCAGTCCACTGTCTGGACCAGTAGAGACACCAGTCCACTGTCTGGACCAGTAGAGACACCAGTCCACTGTCTGGACCAGTAGAGAGACACCAGTCCTCTGTCTGGACCAGTATAGAGACACCAATCCACTGTCTGGACCAGTAGAGACACCAGTCCACTGTCTGGACCAGTAGAGACACCAGTCCACTGTCTGGACCAGTAGAGACACCAGTCCTCTGTCTGGACCAGTATAGAGACACCAGTCCACTGTCTGGACCAGTAGAGACACCAGTCCACTGTCTGGACCAGTAGAGACACCAGTCCACTGTCTGGACCAGTAGAGACACCAGTCCTCTGTCTGGACCAGTAGAGACACCAGTCCACTGTCTGGACCAGTAGAGACACCAGTCCTCTGTCTGGACCAGTATAGAGACACCAGTCCACTGTCTGGACCAGTAGAGACACCAGTCCACTGTCTGGACCAGTAGAGACACCAGTCCACTGTCTGGACCAGTAGAGACACCAGTCCACTGTCTGGACCAGTAGAGACACCAGTCCTCTGTCTGGACCAGTAGAGACACCAGTCCTCTGTCTGGACCAGTAGAGACACCAGTCCACTGTCTGGACCAGTATAGACACCAGTCCTCTGTCTGGACCAGTATAGAGACACCAGTCCTCTGTCTGGACCAGTAGAGACACCAGTCCTCTGTCTGGACCAGTATAGAGACACCAGTCCACTGTCTGGACCAGTAGAGACACCAGTCCTCTGTCTGGACCAGTATAGAGACACCAGTCCTCTGTCTGGACCAGTAGAGACACCAGTCCACTGTCTGGACCAGTAGAGACACCAGTCCACTGTCTGGACCAGTATAGACACCAGTCCACTGTCTTGACCAGTAGAGACACCAGTCCACTGTCTGGACCAGTATAGAGACACCAGTCCTCTGTCTGGACCAGTAGAGACACCAGTCCTCTGTCTGGACCAGTAGAGACACCAGTCCACTGTCTGGACCAGTAGAGACACCAGTCCTCTGTCTGGACCAGTAGAGACACCAGTCCACTGTCTGGACCAGTAGAGACACCAGTCCACTGTCTGGACCAGTAGAGACACCAGTCCTCTGTCTGGACCAGTATAGAGACACCAGTCCTCTGTCTGGACCAGTATAGAGACACCAGTCCTCTGTCTGGACCAGTAGAGACACCAGTCCACTGTCTGGACCAGTAGAGACACCAGTCCACTGTCTGGACCAGTAGAGAGACACCAGTCCTCTGTCTGGACCAGTAGAGACACCAGTCCACTGTCTGGACCAGTAGAGACACCAGTCC
>SSNR01000750.1:79022-94231 GCA_006937965.1 Callopanchax toddi | reverse complement strand
GGGGGGGGGGGGGGGGGGGGGGGGGGTCCATCAGTGAAGATGGTCTACAAAGAGTTGAGACTTGCTGACTGAACGAAGCCTGAGACCTCAGATAAACCCGTCTCTGAGCTCCTGTCCTCACCTTTAATCTGAGGAGTGAAGCGGGTCCGTTTGGGTTTAATACCCAGAACTCCTGCTGATGGAGAACTGTTCATCTGACGACCCAGTCTGGAGCTCTGATCCTCTACAGGCTCGTTGCTCTGGCTGATGCCTGATATCAAAACCCAACATTTGGTTTCTAAATGAAGCGTTTTCAACACGTTTCTGCTGCTAGCTGTTCGATCTACCAGTTCTCAGGCCTGTCCCTCACATCCTGGATCTGAAACATTCCTGCTGCTGCAGACCCTTTTACCAGCACCGAGGCAGACTGAGCCAACACCACACAATACTCTGACGGAAATGAGAATGGCTCTATCCATCTAATGGAGAGGACTCTTCCTGTGTGTGCTCATAACCAGCAGTGACTCCATAGATCTAGAATGAGTAGAAAGGACACTTTCATGTGAGGGTCACATAGTAATCAAGGAAAGTGGGTGTTTCCTGGTCCTGGTGGCGCCTTATAGATCCAGTTAAAGTAGGGAAGAGAGCACTTCCTGGCGTCAGAGGTGACTCTGAATGAGTCGATCCGTCAGGAGAACAGGGCTGCATTGATCTCAGGCTCTGAATCAAGAGTTCCTGGAACCTTATCTACGGTGGGGGGGTCAAACACATGCACGATGAACGCTCAGTAAGAAAACAGCAACGCAGAAAGAAACACGAAGGTTTAGAACTTCATATGGAAATGTTTCAGTCTGGATATCTCCCTCTTCGCTCCACAGAGACAGCTCTGGTCTGAAGCTGGTTCTGGCTGTGGGGTCCAGAGCGTTCAGTCGCTCTGCCTCCATCCCGTCTGTCCACCGTGGGGTCCAGAGCGTTCGGTCGCTCTGCCCCCATCCCGTCTGTCCACCGTGGGGTCCAGAGCGTTCGGTCGCTCTGCCTCCATCCCGTCTGTCCACTGTGGCATCCAGAGCGTTCAGTCGCTCTGCCTCCATCCCGTCTGTCCACTGTGGCGTCCAGAGCGTTCGGTCGCTCTGCCCCCATCCCGTCTGTCCACCGTGGGGTCCAGAGCGTTCAGTCGCTCTGCCCCCATCCCGTCTGTCCACCGTGGGGTCCAGAGCGTTCGGTCGCTCTGCCCCCATCTCGCCTGTCCACCGTGGGGTCCAGAGCGTTCAGTCGATCTGCCTCCTTCCCGTCTGTCCACCGTGGGGTCCAGAGCGTTCGGTCGCTCTGCCCCCATCTCGCCTGTCCACCGTGGGGTCCAGAGCGTTCGGTCGCTCTGTCCCCTTCCCGTCTGTCCACTGTGGGGTCCAGAGCGTTCGGTCGCTCTGTCCCCTTCCTGTCTGTCCACTGTGGGGTCCAGAGTGTTCGGTCGCTCTGTCCCATTCCTGTCTGTCCACTGTGGGGTCCAGAGCGTTCGGTCGCTCTGCCTCCATCCCGTCTGTCCACCGTGGGGTCCAGAGTATTCGACTGCTCTGTCCCCTTCCCGTGTGTCCATTGTGGGGTCCAGAGTATTCGACTGCTCTGCCTCCTTCCCGTCTGTCCACTGTGGGGTCCAGAGCGTTCGGATGCTCTGCCTCCTTCCCGTCTGTCCACTGTGGGGTCCAGAGCGTTCGGTCGCTCTGCCTCCTTCCCGTCTGTCCACTGTGGGGTCCAGAGCGTTCGGTCGCTCTGTCCCCTTCCCGTCTGTCCACTGTGGGGTCCAGAGCGTTCGGTCGCTCTACCTCCTTCCCGTCTGTCTACCGTGGGGTCCAGAGTATTCGACTGCTCTGCCTCCTTCCCGTCTGTCCACTGTGGGGTCCAGAGCGTTCGGTCGCTCTGTCCCCTTCCCGTCTGTCCACTGTGGGGTCCAGAGTGTTCGGTCGCTCTACCTCCTTCCCGTCTGTCCACCGTGGGGTCCAGAGCGTTCGGTCGCTCTGTCCCCTTCCCGTCTGTCCATTGTGGGGTCCAGAGTATTCGACTGCTCTGCCTCCATCCCGTCTGTCCACCGTGGGGTCCAGAGCATTCGGATGCTCTGCCTCCTTCCCGTCTGTCCACTGTGGGGTCCAGAGCATTCGGATGCTCTGCCTCCTTCCCGTCTGTCCACCGTGAGGTCCAGAGCGTTCAGTCAGAGGGAAGTAGCAGACAGTGACCTGTTTTGTATGTTTTGATAATTCACTGAATGACATCATTATTGACAAGTTGATGCAACCAAAGATCGTCTAAGACATAAACACGATGAGTTGAACGGAGTCGTCTGAATACTGATTGATTGGATTGTACGGGATAAAGTGTAAACAGAACAACAGACAGCAGTTTGGTCTTTTCAGACTTTATGAGCCTGACATGACCTGCATGAAACACATAGGTTAGACCGACCCGCCTTCACATCATTTTCATCATAAATCATTTATGTTATTAGTGGAATTTCCCCTCAATTTCACCTCCAATGAAACTTCTACACATTTTAGAGGTTAAACTTTTGAGTTTTTGGGGTAAAAACCAGTTTTTAAACATTAAATCATTTCAGAAGATCTTCAACATTTTCATCAGACTTGGGTTGATTTTCTGCTCGAGTCCTTTTTCCTGGAACCGTTTCCCTGTTACCTCAACTGTCACGTGATTGGTCCAGAGAAATAAAGACTTTTTGCAGTGTGTGTGTGTGTGTGTGCGCGCTCGCGTGTGTGTAAGATTTCCTCTTGGCCAGGTCACAGGTACTGAAGGCCACCGGTCTGCTGTTGGGCAGTGGGTGTGTGTCAGTTCCATGTGAGTGGTTGTGTTTTATGAGGGTTTTATGATGTGTGTGTGTGTGTGTGTGTGTGTGTGTGTGTGTGTGTGTGTGTGTGTGTGTGTGTGTGTGTGTGTGTGTGTGTGTGTGTGTGTGTGTGTGTGTGTGTGTGTGGGAAGGCACCAGCAGCCCCACTCCCACACAGTGCCCTCACATGCCTCCTGCCTCATAAACACAGACCTCTAATCCTGAGACACACATTTAATGAATTGTCAAATATGTTTGTATAAAAGTTTTCACATGTGTATAAAACTTTTCACGTGTGTATAAAACTTTCCACATGTGTATAAGAGTTTTCACATGTGTATAACATTTTCACATGTGTATAAAACTTTTCACATGTGTATAAAACTTTTAGCATGTGTATAAAAGTTTTCACATGTGTATAAAACTTTTCACATGTGTATAAATGTTTTCACGTGTATAAAAGTTTTCACATGTTTATAAAAGTTTTCACATGTGTATAAAAGTTTTCACATGTGTATAAAAGTTTTCACATGTGTATAAAACTTTTAACATGTTTATAAAAGTTTTCACATGTGTATAAAAGTTTTGACATATTTATAAATGTTTTCACGTGTATAAATATTTTCACATGTTTATAAAAGTTTTCACATGTGTATAAAAGTTTTCACATGTTTATAAAAGTTTTCACATGTGTATAAAAGTTTTCACATGTGTATAAATGTTTTCACGTGTATAAATGTTTTCACATGTTTATAAAAGTTTTCACATGTGTATAAAAGTTTTCACATGTGTATAAAAGTTTTCACATGTGTATAAAAGTTTTCACATGTTTATAAAAGTTTTCACATGTGTATAAAAGTTTTCACATGTGTATAAAAGTTTTCACATGTTTATAAAAGTTTTCACATGTGTATAAAAGTTTTCACATGTGTATAAAAGTTTTCACTGTGTATAAAAGTTTTCACATGTGTATAAAAATTTTCACATGTGTATAAATGTTTTCACATGTATAAAAGTTTTCACATGTGTATAAATGTTTTCACGTGTATAAAAGTTTTCACATGTTTATAAAAGTTTTCACATGTGTATAAAAGTTTTCACATGTTTATACATTTTTTCACATGTGTATAAAACTTTTCACATGTGTATAAAAGTTTTCACATGTGTATAAAACTTTTCACATGTGTATAAATGTTTTCACGTGTATAAAAGTTTTCACATGTTTATAAAAGTTTTCACATGTGTATAAAAGTTTTCACGTGTGTATAAAAGTTTTCACATGTGTATAAAACTTTTCACATGTGTATAAAACTTTCCACATGTGTATAAAAGTTTTCACATGTGTATAAAATTTTCACATGTGTATAAAACTTTTCACATGTGTATAAAAGTTTTCACATGTGTATAATAGTTTTCACATGTGTATAAAACTTTTCACATATGTATAAATGTTTTCACGTGTATAAAAGTTTTCACATGTTTATAAAAGTTTTCACATGTGTATAAAAGTTTTCACATGTGTATAAAAGTTTTCACATGTTTATAAAAGTTTTCACATGTGTATAAAAGTTTTCACATGTTTATAAAAGTTTTTACATGTGTATAAAAGTGTTCACGTCTATAAAAGTTTTCACATGTTTATAAAAGTTTTCACAAGTGTATAAAAGTTTTTACATGTGTAAAAAAGTTTTCACATGTGTATAAAAGTTTTCACATGTGTATAAAAGTTTTTACATGTGTATAAAAGTGTTCACGTCTATAAAAGTTTTCACATGTTTATAAAAGTTTTTACATGTGTAAAAAAGTTTTCACATGTGTATAAAAGTTTTCACATGTGTATAAAAGTTTTCACATGTGTATAAATTTTTTCACATGTTTATAAAAGTTTTCACATGTGTTTAAATGTTTTCACACCTGTATAAAAGGTTTCACATATGTATAAAAGTTTTCACATGTGTATAAAAGGTTTCACATATGTAAAAGGTTTTCACATGTGTATAAAGGTTTTCACACCTGTATAAAGGTTTTCACACCTGTATAAAAGGTTTCACATATGTATAAAAGTTTTCACATGTGTATAAAGGTTTTCACACGTGTATTAAAGTTTTCACAAGTGTTTAAAGGTTTTCACATGTGTATAAAAGTTTTCAAACATGTATTAAAGGTTTTCACATGTGTATAAAATTTTTAACATGTGTATAAAAGTTTTCACATGTGTATAAAGGTTTTCACATGTGTATAAAAGTTTTCAAACATGTATAAAAGTTTTCACATGTGTATAAAAGTTTTCACATGTGTATAAAGGTTTTTCCATGTGTATAAAATTTTCACATGTGTATAAAGGTTTTCACATGTGTATAAAAGTTTTCACATGTGTATAAAGGTTTTCACATGTGTATAAAAGTTTTCAAACATGTATAAAAGTTTTCACATGTGTATAAAAGTTTTCACATGTGTATAAAGGTTTCACATGTGTATAAAGGTGTTCACATGTGTATAAAGGTTTTCACAAGTGTATAAAGGTTTTCACATGTGTATAAAGGTTTTCACATGTGTATAAAGGTTTTCAAATGTGTATAAAAGTTTTCAAACATGTATAAAAGTTTTCACATGTGTATAAAAGTTTTCACATGTGTATAAAGGTTTCACGTGTATAAAATTTTCACATGTGTATAAAAGTTTTCACATGTGTATAAAAGTTTTCACATGTGTATAAAGGTTTTCACATGTGTATAAAGGTGTTCACATGTGTATAAAGGTTTTCACAAGTGTATAAAGGTTTTCACATGTGTATAAAGGTTTTCACATGTGTATAAAGGTTTTCACATGTGTATAAAAGTTTTCAAACATGTATAAAAGTTTTCACATGTGTATAAAAGTTTTCACATGTGTATAAAGGTTTTCACATGTGTATAAAAGTTTTCACATGTGTATAAAGGTTTCACGTGTATAAATTTTTCACATGTGTATAAAAGTTTTCACATGTGTATAAAAGTTTTTACATGTGTATAAAGGT
Organism: Callopanchax toddi; assembly: GCA_006937965.1. Classification (NCBI taxonomy): domain Eukaryota; kingdom Metazoa; phylum Chordata; class Actinopteri; order Cyprinodontiformes; family Nothobranchiidae; genus Callopanchax; species Callopanchax toddi. Next base: position 88,406 of record SSNR01000750.1, on the reverse strand, counting down.
TTTCACATGCGTATAAAGGTTTTCACAAGTGTATAAAGGTTTTCACATGTGTATAAAAGTTTTCACATGTGTATAAAAGTTTTCCCATGTGTATAAAGGTTTTCACATGTGTATAAAGGTTTTCACATGTGTATAAAGGTTTTTACAAGTGTATAAAGATTTTCACATGTGTATAAAGGTTTTCACATGTGTATAAAGGTTTTCACATGTGTATAAAGGTTTTCACATGTGTATAAAAGTTTTCACATGTGTATAAAGGTTTTCACAAGTGTATAAAGGTTTTCACATGTGTATAAAGGTTTTTACAAGTGTATAAAGATTTTCACATGTGTATAAAGGTTTTCACATGTGTATAAAATTTTTCACATGTGTATAAAGGTTTTCACATGTGTATAAAGGTTTTCACATGTGTATAAAGGTTTTCACAAGTGTATAAAGGTTTTCACATGTGTATAAAGGTTTTCACTTGTGTATAAAAGTTTTCACATGTGTATAAAAGTTTTCACAAGTGTATAAAGGTTTTCACATGTGTATAAAGGTTTTCACATGTGTATAAAAGTTTTCACATGTGTATAAAAGTTTTCACATGTGTATAAAGGTTTTCACATGTGTATAAAAATTTTCACATGTGTATAAAGGTTTTCAAGTGTATAAAATTTTCACATGTGTTTAAGTTTTCACATGTGTATAAAATTTTCACATGTGTATAAATAGGTTTCACGTGTGTATGTGAAATGTTTTCCCATGTGTTAAAAAGGGATACACGTGTGAGTATCACATGTTTGAAACATTTTCTAACGTGTATAAAAGTATTTCCATGCCTATCAAAAGTTTTTCCATGTGTGTAAATGTACCTTTGTTTGACTGTCCTTGGTGTTCCTTCATCATTTCTCTTCCTGATGTTTTATGAGACTCATGTTTTTAATAAATAAACACCATGTGGAGCTTTAGGCCACATTGATCAGGTAACAGAAACCATCAGCTCTAGTCAGTAAAATGAACGTCGACTCAAATGAACGTCACACTCCTTCCTGTCGGATTTAAACTCTGTCTTTATCAGTTGTTTAGAGGAAACACGGTTGGAACCTTTCCAGGACTGTGACATCATCAATGTCCTTTAGAACATGTGTCCACAACCACTGATCCACAGACCTGGTCCAGGACCTGGTCTGTGGATCAGTTTGAACCCGACTCCACGGAAACTTTGTTAGAACAACGTTATGATTCTGCAGCTATTTTATTCAGAAGAATTATAAAATGATGTGCATCACAATAACGTGTGTGTGTGTGTGTGTGTGTGTGTGTGTGTGTGTGTGTGTGTGTGTGCTGAAAATGTGCCCTAATCTTTAACAAGGGAAAACAATGAGCGCACGCACGCACACACACACCCTCCTGCTGCTCCAAGCTTCTCCCCACTGTGGCAGCAGCATAATTCCCAGAAACTGCTCTCTATCACTCACACACACACACACACACACACACACACTACACAGATTCCTATCAGCTGGTGTGTTTAAGAGAGCAGAGCACGTTTTAAACGTGTGTCGACGAGTGTTTACATCGATGTCAGTTAAGTGCAGCAGGACAATGGTGGGATGCTGTGTGTGTGTGTGTGTGTGTGTGTGTGTGTGTGTGTGTGTGTGTGTGTGTGTGTGTGTGTGTGTGTGTGTGTGTGTGTGTGTGTGTGTGTGTGTGTGTGTGTGTGTTTATCTGCTAACCTGGGCCTTCCTCTGCACCATCAGCTGTTTTCTGATCGATGACAGCGTGTGACTCTTTAACCACTCAGACCTCGTTGGACATTCATCACTTCATGTGTTTGCTGTCACAGCCAATCACAGCTCATCCTTCCTGAGAACTTGGCTGCTGTAAGGATCATCTGAGAGACGGATCTGTTTGTTTCTGATCTCAGGACCAAACAGGAAGTGAAGGTTTTATACGTAGAACTCTTTATTCACACTTCTTTATCACGGTGTACTTTCATATTGACAGTAAGTTCTGAGCCACTAGCCTGACTGATTTTATTACTAGACCATTCAAACTCTATGATTCACTTTTATTTGATTCCTGGTTAAATTTTCCTGATTTTTTCATTTTATGAGTTTTAAACTTGTTTCTCTTAAAAAGTTCAATAATATATTGGTATTACAAAAGTCAACAATCCATAAAGAAAATCAGAGCATTTACTAAATATTGACACATTTAAGCAAAAACACAAAAAATAAAGGGTTTCTTTCTTAGAGTGCTGAAAAATCTGCAGTCATATTTATATTTAAAATATTCATGTTTAATAATTGTATATTCATATTTTTAATCATATTTTATAATTTTATAATAATATTTATATTTATAATATTCATATTTAATAATTTTATATTCATATTTATAATCATATTTTAATAATAATATTTATATTTATAATATTCATGTTTAATAATTTTATATTCATATTTATAATCATATTTTAATAATAATATTTATATTTATAATATTCATATTTAATACTTTTATATTCATATTTATAATCATATTTTACATTTTTATAATAATTTTCATATAATAGTCATATTTAATAATTTTATATCCATATTTATAATCATATTTTATATTTATATAATAATATTTATATTTATAATATTCATATTTAATAATTTTATATTCATATTTATAATCATATTTTATATTTCTATAATAATATTTATAATATTCATATTTAATAATTTTATATTCATATTTATAATCATATTTAATATTTTAATAATAACATTTATAATATTTATATTTATAATATTCATATTTGATAATTTTATATTCATATTAATAATCATATTTTAATAATAATATTTATATTTATAATATTCATGTTTAATAATTTTCTATTCATATTTATAATCATATTTTAATAATAATATTCATATTTATAATATTCATGTTTAATCATTGTATATTCATATTTATAATCATATTTTATAATTTTATAATAATATTTATATTTATAATATTCATGTTTAAAAATTTTATATTCATATTTATAATCATATTTTATAATTTTATAATAATATTTATATTTATAATATTCATATTTAATAATTTTATATTCATATTTATAATCATATTTTAATAATAATATTTATATTTATAATATTCATGTTTAACAATTTTATATTCATATTTATAATCATATTTTATATTTTAATAATAAAATTTATAATATTTATATTTATAATATTCATATTTGATAATTTCATATTCATATTAATAATCATATTTTAATTATAATATTTATATTTATAATATTCATGTTTAATAATTTTATATTCATATTTATGAACATATTTGATATTTTTATAATAATATTTATATTTATAATATTCATGTTTAATAATTTTATATTCATATTTATAATCATATTTTATATTTTTATAATAATATTTATATTTATAATATTCATGTTTAATAATTTTATATTCATATTTATAATCATATTTTATATTTTTATAATAATATTTATATTTATAATATTCATGTTTAATAATTTTATATTCATATTTATAATCATATTTTAATAATAATATTTATATTTATAATATTCATATTTAATACTTTTATATTCGTATTTATAATCCTATTTTACATATTTATAATAATTTTCATATAATATTCATATTTAATAATTTTATATCCATATTTATAATCATATTTTATATTTATATAATAATATTTATATTTATAATACTCATATTTAATAATTTTATATTCATATTTATAATCATATTTTATATTTCTATAATAATATTTATATTTATAATATTCATATTTAATAATTTTATATCCATATTTATAATCATATTTTATATTTTTATAATAATATTTATATTTATAACATTCATATTTAATAATTTTATATCCATATTTATAATCATATTTTATATTTCTATAATAATATTTATATTTATAACATTCATATTTAATAATTTTATATCCATATTTATATTAATATTTTATATGAATGTTGAATGTCGTTTGTCCAGACTCCACTCAGTGCTCTCATCCATCACTTCATCTGTTTTCATTCTCAGGATAATATCATGATTATTATTAAAACGTGAATGTGCACGTGAATGTGCATGTGAAACAACCGCTGACTGGTAACGGATCAGGATGACTCGCAGTGTCTCCTAGTCTGAGCAGCCATGAGTAGAGGACTACTTCCTGTTTCTAGAGACCCCGCCTGCTTTGAGTGATGTCACTGGTGGGCGTGGTCATAACAGCATCCCTTTATCTAAGAGACTTTGATAAAACTTCACATGTCCTCCTTTAAACGTGAGCGACAGCAGAGGTTAGTCAGACTGATGGACCTGGTTTGAGTGAGACTCTAAACCCAGGACACACACACACACACACACACACACACACACACACACACACACACACACACACACACACACACACACACACACACACACACACACACACACACACACACACACACACACACACACACACTCAGAGCCGACTGATCCCCTCCCTCCGTCTAACATTTTCTAAATTCTTGCAGCGACCACAGAAAACTTTCCCAACTTCTGCAGCCGCTCAGTCGAGTCCCCGACTTGGAGCTGGTTCCTCAGAAGTCTTTGGTTTGTTCTCTGCTCGCGTCCTCTCCGTCTGTCCTGGGTTCAGATCTCTTTCAGAGTTTTCTCTGCTCTGATCACTGATCTTCATCCTCTGTTTTCAGACATAAAATGTTCATTTATCACATCAGTAAAGACGTTCCTGAGAATCATTCTGAGTCTTACTCAGAACTCCTAGTCGCCCCTGAAGCTGTCAGATTCATCCTTGTTGTTCTGTAAATAAAGACAGCAGCTGTTATAGGAGATGTGTTAAAGTGACGTCCAAACACGCATCAGGTGTGTTGAGGTCTCTGGAGGAAGCCTGAAGGAAAGCCACTCATGCATGAGGAGGAGGACATGCTAGCTCCACGCAGACTGGTCTCAGCTGGGATTTGAACCTGTTCTACCAGCTGAGCTGCACCACCGTCCTGAACCGGACCAGTTCTCATCATGTGACGTCTCATTCTGACGCTTACATCTAAACTCATAAATAAAGTCTCTCTGGTCCAGTTCTGGTGGTCCAGTCTCCCAGGAGACACCTGGGCAGGTCTTCTTCTGCTCCTGGACTCCATCAGGTTCCTCTTGTAGTGGATCAGGTGATGTTCTGTTGGATCCAGAGGTTCTTTCAGCTCCTGTTGACTTCCTATCATCTCCACCCGGTCTGCCCACGCTCCTCAAACCCTTCTCTGTGAACCCTAGAGATGGTTGTGGGTTCAAATCCCAGCAGATCAAGCTATTAGTGGCTGCTATAGACGGTTTCTTTAAATCGACAACAAAAGCAGGACAGTTTAGTTTTTACCAGCAGGGAATTCTTCAAAATCCCACTGAGATTCAAACCTCTGTTTTAAGGGAGACCTGGTCAAGATCACAGAAAGTTACAGATAAAGGTTAAAGTTCAAACCCATTTAAAAACAACACAAAACATTAGTTACATGTGACGGAGCTGGCCTCCAGAGTTTAGATTTAAAACACCAAGCTGAGGTGCAAAGTGGACACAAACTCTTAAATTTAATCATCAATAATCAAAACCCACTCTAATAAACTCCTGCTTCTGCTGGACGAAGGACACGTGTCTCAAATCGTTTTAAACCACATTGAGTGAAGACACAAAGGATGAAACTATTTATAAAATCAAGCGGTTAATGAATGAAAACGTTAAAAATAGTCCCTGATCCTTTAAGGGACTCAGCATGGTGGGAATTCTAGAACACAGTGGAGAACCCACAGAACATAACTCAGCAAAAACACAGAAAACAAACGAATCTGCCAAGAGGAGAGAGCTGGAGAGCATTCCTCTGTCTCTGCTGCATGATGGGAGACGCGTCTGAATTACAGTGTTTAAACCGCGCTGCTCAGGACTCAGTCAGACAGCAGCAGCTCGTCCTCTCCTCCAGAGGATCACCACAGCGTCCCACTTCATCTAAATCACACCCGCCTCCATCTGACCGTCTGGGAGGAGCTCCAGGCTCAGGTCAGCACCATGAGACAGGACTGACAGCCTGAACTAGTCCATCTAAAGGAACAACGTCATTTAAAGTAGGCGGAGTCTCTAAAGACAGGAAGTAGTCCTCTGACTGGACAGATGGACTCTGTCAGACTGGAATTTAAGACAACTGTTGCTCTAAAGGTATAGCTTGTATACTTTTACCAGAGTACTTTTGTACTCTGGTATCTGTACTTCTACTTAAATAAAGATCATGAGTACTCTAGCCACTCCTCGCTTTCAGTCTGACGTTCTCAGAAAACCAGATACCAGCATCAAGGTCGTGACAGCCAAAGTACCCGTCATTATATTTGCCCGGGGCTTCATCTGCCACGCTCTAATCACAGATTGTCTGGCCTGATTTAAATTAGGATGTTTTTTCCCTCAGAAATTACCAGAATGAACATCATCATTATCTCATTTCACCTCTAAATCACTTTCTCTTCCCCCAAACCGCACTCAAAACAGCTGCAGCCTCTGGAAAGTGGTAAAACACCACTTAGGCTTGAAATGAGCAGCTTTGTGGAGGACTGAGTTTGTGTTGTTTTAACAAATGGCTGCACCAGCGGATCAGTGGGCTGGAGGATCCACTGGTCTGCTGATCTAGTAAAGACATTAAAATGTGATTTTAATTAACAGCTGTAGCCTTATAAACTCTCTAAGTTTATGCTGCACACTTCTGTGAGATTATTAAGTTAGTTGTTGTCGGTTTTACTCTGACCTGGTTTGGCTCAGACACCTTGACTAAAATAATGGTTTCACAGGAACTCTAGGTTCATTCTGATGTCACAGGGAGTAGATCAGGTATTTAATATTGACGAAGGGAAGTCTGAGTCGGAATTAGACTTTACAAGTTTATTATTTAAAGACGGACGACAGTACAACAGATAAGCAAGAGGTAGCAGTGTTTAGCATTTGTCAACTCGATGGTGTAGTGTTCTTAGTTGATCTTAAAAGAAGTTTTAACGATCTGAGTCTGTGATATTATAGACTAGGGGCATTTGATCTTAATTCAGTTTGGTTGGAGTGGAGGAGTTACTGTTGTGGTAAGCTACGGTGTGAGTTAGCTTATCAAGCAGGCCTTGTGGTTACTAGATTATGAAATCTTACTGTTCGGCGTTCCTGGATCGCATCTGGCAGGTGGAGGTCGACGAGGAAGCGGAAGATCCCCCTCGATGGATCTGGAGGCCCTCGGAGGTGGGAAGTCGCCTGGGGCCGGCAGGAGACGTCCTTGGATACGACGTCAGTAGATCCATCTCTGGGTTAGCTGGTGGTTAGCATTTTGAGCTAATTTGAGCACATTATACCCCGTTTGAATGTGTTAGCAGAAAGTCCCTGGAGCTGGAACACTGTGAAACACTTCAACTGTAAACAAGATTAGACCAGCAGTGTCACAAGAAAGGGAACGCTTTAGAATCTGGATTTATTATTCAGAGAGTCTTAGGTTTATTATAACTAAGAGAGTCCAGTGAGGTCTTCTGGAGCGACCGAACCCTTGGAAGAATGTTGATTCAGGTTAAAACATAATAAAGACTCATTATTATCCAAGTTATTGGGAAAAAGATGGATTATTGTTGTGATGGTCACAGAGGTCAGAGGTTATAGCGTATTGAAAATGCTACACAGGAGATCAGACGCACACAGGTGTGTTCGAAACGCTGCCTCTAGTTTAAATAGGACATTGGGTCGTTCTGAAGCGACCTGGTGGGCGTGTCCTCCAAACAGCTGAGCACAGTTCTACGTATGACAGTGAGTTATACAGCGAGGATCTGTATGCAGCGTTTTCTAAGTCAGAACGGATTTTGTGTAAGTACATTTTTATTGTTTAAGTTTATTTATTTGGCAGACACTTTTATCCAAAGCGACGTAGAATTATTAACCTATAGGCCAGGGTGTGATCTGTGTTGTACTTTTAAATCTGAGACCCAGGAGGGAACTCAGGTGAGACCAGTGAGGAAATTAGTTTTAGGTCATTTTTGTAAGTCAGTTTTCCCTCCCACCAGTTCTCTAACAATGTGGAGCTGTTAGGTCTAATTCTACACATCAAACAGTAAAGAAATCATAAAGTCTTCACAAGGAGACCTTAGAATAATATCAATATAATCAGATACAAATAAAAATAAAAACAACCACAATGTGGTCACAACAGAAGGAAGAGTTTCAAGGAAAAACTAACTTGACCTCGACAAGGTCAGAAACACAACTTAATATTCACAACCAGCTTTCTACTGACACCACAAACACATCAATCATCTCTAACTAACCGTCAGATCATTAATGTTACGATTCAGACAACAACCACTAACCAAGCAAGTCATGACAATCAGCTCCACTAATGAAGTGAATTAACAACAAAATAAAGTCAAATCCACTGAGATGTCCCATCAAAATAAGGTAAAATACGATTTTAGGGCACTCATACAAAACTCCCATAGAGCGCCGTGGGTTTTAAGGAAAAGTAACAAAAAACTCCTCAAAACAGGTTAAACCACATGAACCAAAGTATTCAATCAACACTACAAGTGTTCCTCTAACATTCAGCCACAACTATAACAAAGACATGTCACTGCTTAATGAATAAAATCACTCATCAGGACAGAGCTAGTTAGCCCTAGCCATTAGCTCATAGGCGTTTTGAATGAGGGAACTCAGCTCAGCGATGCATCGTTAATAAAACAAAAGAAACAAACCAGATGACTCACTGTGGAGTTGATTAAATCAGGACAATCAATCAGCTGGGTCGTCACAAGCTGTCAAGAAGGATTCTCTGAATAAATCTCATTTAGTTTCCTCCATGATAAGAACTCAAGGAGCTTCTGAGTCAGCGTCCTGATCTGAGCTGAGACTCCGGTCTTCTGCTCATCCTTCAGGAGCCCCAGGGCTCTAATACACTTTGTACTGAAGGGGGTTCCAGGGTGCATGCTCCAGTTATAGCGTAGGTTTATGATAAAGGTTTGTGCACCCGAAGCATGCGCAGAAGACCCCAAAGAACAGGAAGTACATCACATGACCTATCGGTCTGGTAAAAAAGTGAGAGAACATTTTAAAACTACACCTAAATGCAGATTTGACACTTAGAGTAGGGATAGTGGATCTTTTAGTTTAACTTTCATGTTTTTTTTTGTATATTTTCTGATCCCATATCTTCATCTCCTCCCTCATCTTGGACTGGTGGAGCAGCGCCCCCTATTGACAGGTCACCTCTAGGTGAGACTCAAACCCCTGCAGGTTAAAGCAGCACCTGGTCAGGGTTAGCTGGTTAGCGTCCCCCCCCCCCCCCCCCCCCCCCCCCCC
>SSNR01000750.1:54010-61510 GCA_006937965.1 Callopanchax toddi | reverse complement strand
TTCTGTCTGTCTGTCTGACTGACTGTCTGTCTGTCTGTTTGACTGACAGTCTGACATTCTGTCTGTCTGACATTCTGTCTATCTGTCTGACTGTCTGTCTTGTCGTCTTTCTGTCTATCTGTCTGTCTGACTGTCTGACTGTCTGTCTGTCTGACTGTTTGACTGACAGTCTGACATTCTGTCTGTCTGACATTCTGTCTATCTGACAGACTGTCTGTCTGTCTGTCTGTCTGTCTGTCTGTCTGTCTGTCTGTCTGTCTGTCTGTCTGTCTGTCTGTCTGTCTGTCTGTCTGTCTGTCTGTCTGTCTGTCTGTCTGTCTGTCTGACATTCTGTCTGTCTGTCTGTCTGTCTGACTGTCTGACTGTCTGTCTGTCTGACTGTTTGACTGACAGTCTGACATTCTGTCTGTCTGACATTCTGTCTATCTGTCTGACTGTCTGTCCTGTCTGACTGTCTGTCTGACTGTCTGTCTGACATTCTGTCTATCTGTCTGACTGTCTGTCTGTCTTTCTGACATTCTATCTGTCTGACATTCTGTCTATCTGTCTGTCTATCTGTCTGACTGTCTGTCTTTCTGACATTCTGTCTGTCTGACATTCTGTCTATCTGTCTGTCTGTCTGTCTGTCTGACTGTCTGTCTATCTGTCTGACTGTCTGTCTGACTGTCTGTCTGTCTGTCTGACATTCTGTCTGTCTGTCTGTCTGTCTGTCTGTCTGACATTCTGTCTGTCTTTCTGTCTGTCTGTCTGACAGACTGTCTGTCTGTCTGTCTGTCTGTCTGTCTGTCTGTCATTCTGTCTGTCTGACTGTCTGTCAGTCTGACTGTCTGTCTGTCTGTCTGACTGTCTGTCTGACTGTCTGTCTGTCTGATATTCTGTCTGTCTGACATTCTGTCTACCTGTCTGACTGTCTGTCTGTCTGTCTGACATTCTGTCTGTCTGACATTCTGTCTGTCTGTCTGACTGTCTGTTTGTCTGTCTGTTTGACTGTCTGTCTGACTGTCTGTCTGACTGTCTGACTGTCTGTCAGTCTGACTGTCTGTCTGACTGTCTGACTGTCTGTCAGTCTGACTGTCTGTCTGACTGTCTGTCTGTCTGTATGTATGTCTGTCTGTCTGTCTGTCTGATATTCTGTCTGTCTGACATTCTGTCTACCTGTCTGACTGTCTGTCTGTCTGTCTGACTGTCTGTCTGACTGTCTGTCTGTCTGACTGTCTGTCTGACTGTCTGTCTGTCTGTCTGTCTGACTGTCTGTCTGTCTGTCTGACTGTCTGTCTGTCTGACTGTCTGTCTGTCTGTCTGACTGTCTTCTGTCTGTCTGTCTGACTGTCTGTCTGTCTGAATTCTGTCTGTCTGACATTCTGTCTATCTGTCTGACTGTCTGTCTGTCTGACTGTCTGTCTGACTGTCTGTCTGACATTCTGACTGTCTGTCTGTCTGTCTGTCTGTCTGTCTGTCTGTCTGTCTGTCTGTCTGTCTGTCTGTCTGTCTGTCTGACTGTCTGACTGACTGTCAGACATTCTGTCTGACTGTCTGACTGTCTGTCTGACATTCTGTCTGTCTGACATTCTTCTGTCTGACATTCTGTCTATCTGTCTGACTGTCTGTCTGTCTGACTGTCTGTCTATCTGTCTGTCTGTCTGTCTGTCTGTCTGTCTGTCTGTCTGTCTGTCTGACTGTCTGTCTGTCTGACTGTTTGACTGACAGTCTGACATTCTGTCTGTCTGACATTATGTCTATCAGTCTGACTGTCTGTCTGTCTGTCTGTCTGTCTGACTGTCTGTCTGACTGTCTGTCTGTCTGTCTGTCTGTCTGTCTGTCTGTCTGTCATTCTGTCTGTCTGTCTGACATTCTGTCTGACTGTCTGTCTGTCTGTCTGACATTCTGTCTGTCTGACATTCTGTCTGTCTGTCTGTCTGTCTGTCTGTCTGTCTGTCTGTCTGTCTGTCTGACTGTCTGTCTGACTGTCTGTCTGTCTGTCTGTCAGTCTGTCTGTCTGTCTGTCTGTCTGACTGTCTGTCTGACTGTCTGTCTGTCTAACTGTTTGACTGACAGTCTGACATTCTGTCTGTCTGACATTCTGTCTACCTGTCTGACTGTCTGTCTGTCTGTCTGTCTGACTGTCTGTCTGTCTGTCTGTCTGTCTGACTGTCTGTCTGACTGTCTGACAGTCTGACATTCTGTCTGTCTGACATTCTGTCTGTCTGTCTGTCTGTCTGTCTGTCTGTCTGTCTGTCTGTCTGTCTGTCTGTCTGTCTGTCTGTCTGTCTGTCTGTCTGTCTGTCTGTCTGTCTGTCTGTCTGTCTGTCTTTCTGTCTGTCTGATTGTCTGTCTGGCTGTCTGACATTCTGTCTGTCTGTCTGTCTGTGTGTCTGTCTGACATTCTGTCTGTCTGTCTGTCTGTCTGTCTGACTGTCTGTCTGTCTGTCTGTCTGTCTGTCTGTCTGACTGTCTGTCTGTCTGTCTGTCTGACTGTCTGACTGTCTGTCTGTCTGACTGTTTGACTGACAGTCTGACAGTCTGTCTGTCTGACATTCTGTCTGTCTGTCTGTCTGACATTCTGACTGTCTGTCTGACATTCTGTCTGACTGTCTGTCTGACATTCTGTCTGTATGACTGTCTGTCTGACATTCTGACTGTCTGTCTGACATTCTGTCTGACTGTCTGATTGTCTGACTGTCTGTCTGACATTCTGTCTGACTGTCTGTCTGACATTCTGTCTGTATGACTATCTGTCTGACATTCTGACTGTCTGTCTGACATTCTGTCTGACTGTCTGTCTGTCTGACTGTCTGTCTATCTGTCTGACTGTCTGTCTGTCTGACTGTCTGTCTATCTGTCTGTCTGTCTGTCTGTCTGTCTGTCTGTCTGTCTGACATTCTGTCTGTCTGTCTGTCTGACATTCTGTCTGTCTGTCTGACTGTCTGTCTGTCTGACTGTCTGTCTTTCTGACATTCTGTCTGTCTGACATTCTGTCTATCTGTCTGACTGTCTGTCTTTCTGACATTCTGTCTGTCTGACATTCTGTCTATCTGTCTGACTGTCTGTCTTTCTGACATTCTGTCTGTCTGACATTCTGTCTATCTGTCTGACTGTCTGTCTGTCTGTCTGTCTGTCTGTCTGTCTGTCTGTCTGTCTGTCTGTCTGTCTGTCTGACATTCTGTCTGTCTGACTGTTTGACTGACAGTCTTACATTCTGTCTGTCTGACATTCTGTCTATCTGTCTGACTGTCTGTCTGTCTGACTGTCTGTCTGACTGTCTGTCTGACATTCTGTCTATCTGTCTGACTGTCTGTCTGTCTGTCTGACTGTCTGTCTGTCTGACTGTTTGACTGTCTGTCTGTCTGACTGTCTGTCTTTCTGACTGTCTGTCTGTCTGACTGTCTGTCTGTCTGTCTGACTGTTTGACTGTCTGTCTGTCTGTCTGTCTGTCTTTCTGACATTCTATCTGTCTGACATTCTGTCTATCTGTCTGTCTATCTGTCTGACTGTCTGTCTTTCTGACATTCTGTCTGTCTGACATTCTGTCTATCTGTCTGACTGTCTGTCTGTCTGACTGTCTGTCTATCTGTCTGTCTGTCTGTCTGTCTGTCTGTCTGTCTGACATTCTGTCTGTCTGTCTGACTGTCTGTCTGACATTCTGTCTGTATGACTGTCTGTCTGACATTCTGTCTGTCTGTCTGTCTGACATTCTGACTGTCTGTCTGACATTCTGTCTGACTGTCTGACTGTCTGTCTGACATTCTGTCTGTCTGTCTGGCTGTCTGTCTGACATTCTTTCTGTCTGTCTGTCTGACATTCTGTCTGTCTGACTGACTGTCTGTCTGACTGTTTGACTGACTGTCTGACATTCTGTCTGTCTGACATTCTGTCTATCTGTCTGACTGTCTGTCCTGTCTGACTGTCTGTCTATCTGTCTGTCTGTCTGTCTGACTGTCTGTCTGTCTGATATTCTGTCTGTCTGACATTCTGTCTACCTGTCTGACTGTCTGTCTGTCTGTCTGTCTGACATTCTGTCTGTCTGATATTCTGTCTGTCTGTCTGTCTGTCTGTTTGACTGTCTGTCTGACTGTCTGTCTGTCTGACTGTCTGTCAGTCTGACTGTCTGTAGGTCTGTCTGTCTGTCTGTCTGTCTGTCTGACTGTCTGACTGTCTGTCTGTCTGACTGTTTGACTGACAGTCTTACATGCTGTCTGTCTGACATTCTGTCTATCTGTCTGACTGTCTGTCTGTCTGACTGTCTGTCTGACTGTCTGTCTGACATTCTGTCTATCTGTCTGACTGTCTGTCTGACATTCTGTCTGTATGACTGTCTGTCTGACATTCTGACTGTCTGTCTGACATTCTGTCTGACTGTCTGTCTGTCTGACTGTTTGACTGACAGTCTGACATTCTGTCTGTCTGACATTCTGTCTATCTGTCTGACTGTCTGTCCTGTCTGACTGTCTTTCTGTCTGTCTGTCTGACATTCTGTCTGTCTGTCTGTTTGACTGTCTGTCTGACATTCTGTCTGTCTGTCTGTCTGATTGTCTGACTGTCTGTCTGACATTCTGTCTGTCTGTCTGACTGTCTGTCTGACATTCTGTCTGTATGTCTGTCTGACATTCTGACTGTCTGTCTGACATTCTGTCTGACTGTCTGTCTGTCTGACTGTCTATCTGACATTCTGTCAGGTCTGTCTGTCTGTCTGTCTGTCTGACATTCTGACTCTCTGTCTGACGTTCTGTCTGTCTGTCTGTCTGACATTCTGTCCGTCTTTCTGTCTGACTGTCTGTCTGACTGTCTGACTCTCTGTCTGACATTCTGTCTGTCTGTCTTTCTGACTGTCTGTCTGACTGTCTGTCTGTCTGACTGTCTGTCTGACATTCTGTCTGTATGACTGTCTGTCTGACATTCTGACTGTCTGTCTGACATTCTGTCTGACTGTCTGTCTGTCTGTCTGTCTGACATTCTGTCTGTCTGTCTGTTTGACTGTCTGTCTGACATTCTGTCTGTCTGTCTGTCTGTCTGTCTGTCTGTCTGTGTGTCTGTCTGACATTCTGTCTGTCTGTCTGTCTGTCTGATTGTCTGACTGTCTGTCTGACATTCTGTCTGTCTGTCTGTCTGTCTGACTGTCTGTCTGTCTGTCTGACTGTCTGACTGTCTGTCTGTCTGACTGTTTGACTGACAGTCTGACATTCTGTCTGTCTGACATTCTGTCTATCTGTCTGACTGTCTGTCCTGTCTGACTGTCTGTCTGACTGTCTGTCTGACATTCTGTCTTTCTGACTGACTGTCTGTCTGACTGTCTGTCTGTCTGTCTGTCTGTCTGACATTCTGTCTGTCTGTCTGTCTGTCTGTCTGATTGTCTGACTGTCTGTCTGACATCCTGTCTGACTGTCTGTCTGACTGTCTGTCTGACATTCTGTCTATCTGTCTGACTGTCTGTCTGTCTGTCTGTCTGTCTGACTGTCTGTCTGTCTGACTCTCTGTCTTTCTGACTGACTGTCTGTCTGACTGTCTTTCTGTCTGTCTGTCTGACATTCTGTCTGTCTGACTGTTTGACTGACAGTCTGACATTCTGTCTGTCTGACATTCTGTCTATCTGTCTGACTGTCTGTCCTGTCTGACTGTCTGTCTGACTGTCTGTCTGTCTTTCTGTCTTTCTGTCTTACTGTCTGCCGGACTGACTGTCTGTCTGTCTGTCTGTCTGACATTCTGTCTATCTGTCTGACTGTCTGTCTGTCTGGCTGTCTGTCTGACTGTCTGTCTGTCTGACTGTCTGTCTGATTGTCTGACTGTCTGTCTGACAGTCTGTCTGACTGTCTGTCTGTCTGACTGTCTGACTGTCTGTCTGTCTGTCTGTCTGTCTGTCTGTCTGTCTGTCTGTCTGTCTGTCTGTCTGTCTGTCTGACTGTCTGTCTGTCTGTCTGTCTGACTGGCTGTCTGACAGTCTGTCTGTCTGCCTGTCTGTCTGTCTGTCTGTCTATCTGCCTGTCTGTCTGTCTGACTGTGTGTCTGTCTGTCTGTCTGACTGTCTGTCTTTCTGTCTGTCTGTCTGTCTGACTGTCTGTCTGTCTGTCTGTCTGTCTGTCTGCCTGTCTGACTGTCTGTCTGTCTGACTGTCTGTCTGTCTGACTGTCTGACATTCTGTCTGTCTGTCTGTCTGATTGTCTGACTGGCTGTCTGACATTCTGTCTGTCTGTCTGTGTGTCTGTCTGACATTCTGTCTGTCTGTCTGTCTGTCTGTCTGATTGTCTGACTGTCTGTCTGACATTCTGTCTGACTGTCTGTCTGACATTCTGTCTGTATGACTGTCTGTCTGACATTCTGACTGTCTGTCTGACATTCTGTCTGACTGTCTGATTGTCTGACTGTCTGTCTGACATTCTGTCTGACTGTCTGTCTGACATTCTGTCTGTATGTCTATCTGTCTGACTGTCTGTCTGTCTGTCTGTCTGTCTGACTGTCTGTCTGTCTGACTGTTTGACTGTCTGTCTGTCTGACTGTCTGTCTGTCTGACTGTCTGTCTTTCTGTCTGTCTGTCTGTCTGATTGTCTGACTGGCTGTCTGACATTCTGTCTGACTGTCTGTCTGACATTCTGTCTGTATGACTGTCTGTCTGACATTCTGACTGTCTGTCTGACATTCTGTCTGACTGTCTGACCGTCTGTCTGACTGTCTGTCTGTCTGATATTCTGTCTGTCTGACATTCTGTCTACCTGTCTGACTGTCTGTCTGTCTGTCTGTCTGACATTCTATCTGTCTGACATTCTGTCTATCTGTCTGTCTATCTGTCTGACTGTCTGTCTTTCTGACATTCTGTCTGTCTGACAGTCTGTCTATCTGACTGTCTGACTGTCTGTCTGTCTGTCTGACATTCTGTCTGTCTGTCTGTCTGTCTGTCTGATTGTCTGACTGTCTGTCTGACATTCTGTCTGACTGTCTGTCTGACTGTCTGTCTTTCTGACATTCTGTCTGTCTGACATTCTGTCTATCTGTCTGACTGTCTGTCTGTCTGACTGTCTGTCTGACTGTCTGTCTGACATTCTGTCTGTCTGTCTGTCTGATTGTCTGACTGGCTGTCTGACATTCTGTCTGTCTGTCTGTCTGTCTGTCTGTCTGACTGTTTGACTGACAGTCTGACATTCTGTCTGTCTGACATTCTGTCTATCTGTCTGACTGTCTGTCTGTCTGACTGTCTGTCTATCTGTCTGTCTGTCTGATTGTCTGACTGTCTGTCTGACATTCTGTCTGACTGTCTGTCTGACATTCTGTCTGACTGTCTGTCTGACATTCTGTCTGTATGACTATCTGTCTGACATTCTGACTGTCTGTCTGACATTCTGTCTGACTGTCTGTCTGTCTGACTGTCTGTCTGACATTCTGTCTGTCTGTCTGGCTGTCTGGCTGACATTCTGTCTGTCTGACTGTCTGTCAGTCTGACTGTCTGTCTGTCTGTATGTCTGTCTGACTGTCTGTCTGACTGTCTGTCTGTCTGTCTGTCTGTCTGACTGACTG
>SSNR01000750.1:44010-49010 GCA_006937965.1 Callopanchax toddi | reverse complement strand
GTCTGTCTAACTGTCTGTCTGACATTCTGTCTGACTGTCTGTCTGTCTGACTGTCTGTCTGACATTCTGACTGTCTGTCTGACTGTCTGTCTGACTGTATGTCTGTCTTTCTGTCTGTCTGACTGTCTGTCTGACTGTCTGTCCGACATTCTGTCTGTCTGTATGACTGTCTGTCTGACATTCTGTCTGTCTGTCTGTCTGACTGACTGTCTGTCTGACTGTATGTCTGTCTTTCTGTCTGTCTGACTGCCTGTCTGACTGTCTGTCTGACATTCTGACTGTCTGTCTGACTGTATGTCTGTCTTTCTGTCTGTCTGACTGTCTGTCTGACTGTCTGTCTGTCTGTCTGTCTGTCTGTCTGTCTGACATTCTGTCTGTCTGTCTGTCTGTCTGTCTGACATTCTGTCTTTCTGTCTGACTGTCTGTCTGATATTCTGTCTGTCTGTCTGTCTGTCTGTCTGACATTCTGTCTGTCTGTCTGACTGTCTGTCTGACTGACATTCTGTCTGTCTGTCTGTCTGTCTGACTGTCTGTCTGTCTGACTGTCTGTCTGACAGTCTGTCTGTCTGTTTGACTGTCTGACTGTCTGTCTGACATTCTGTCTGTCTGTCTGTCTGTCTGTCTGACATTCTGTCTGTCTGTCTTTCTGACTGTCTGTCTGACATTCTGTCTGTCTGTCTGACTGTCTGTCTGTCTGACTGTCTGTCTGACTGTCTGACATTCTGTCTGTCTGTCTGTCTGACTGTCTGTCTGTCTGACTGTATGTCTGTCTTTCTGTCTGTCTGACTGCCTGTCTGACTGTCTGTCTGACATTCTGACTGTCTGTCTGACTGTCTGTCTGACTGTATGTCTGTCTTTCTGACTGTCTGTCTGACATTCTGTCTGTCTGTCTGACTGTCTGTCTATCTGTCTGTCTGTCTGTCTGACTGTCTGTCTGACTGTCTGTCTGTCTGTCTGTCTGTCTGACTGACTGTCTGTCTGTCTGACTGTCTGTCTGTCTGTCTGTCTGTCTGTCAGTCTGTCTGTCTGTCTGTCTGTCTGACTGTCTGTCTGACATTCTATCTGTCTGTCTGTCTGACTGACATTCTGTCTGTCTGTCTGTCTGTCTGTCTGACATTATGTCTGTCTGTCTGTCTGTCTGACTGTCTGTCTGACATTATGTCTGTCTGTCTGTCTGTCTGACTGTCTGTCTGTCTGTCTGACTGTCTGACATTCTGTCTGTCTGTATGTCTGTCTGTCTGACTGACTGTCTGTCTGACTGTCTGTCCGACATTCTGTCTGTCTGTATGACTGTCTGTCTGACATTCTGTCTGTCTGTCTGTCTGACTGTCTGTCTGTCTGACAGTCTGTCTGTCTGTTTGACTGTCTGACTGTCTGTCTGACATTCTGTCTGTATGACTGTCTGTCTGACATTCTGACTGTCTGTCTGACATTCTGTCTGACTGTCTGTCTGTCTGACTGTCTGTCTGTCTGACTGTCTGTCTGACAGTCTGTCTGTCTGTCTGACTGTCTGTCTGTCTGTCTGACATTCTGTCTGTCTGTCTGTCTGACTGTCTGTCTGTCTGACAGTCTGTCTGTCTGTCTGACTGTCTGTCTGACATTCTGTCTGTATGACTGTCTGTCTGACATTCTGACTGTCTGTCTGACATTCTGTCTGACTGTCTGTCTGTCTAACTGTCTGTCTGACATTCTGTCTGTCTGACTGTCTGTCTGTCTGTCTGTCTGTCTGACTGTCTGTCTGTCTGTCTCTCTGACATTCTGTCTGTCTGTCTGTCTGACTGTCTGTCTGACAGACAGTCTGTCTGTCTGTCTGACTGTCTAACTGTCTGTCTGACATTCTGTCTGTCTGTCTGTCTGTCTCTCTGACATTCTGTCTGTCTGTCTGTCTGTCTGACATTCTGACTCTCTGTCTGACATTCTGTCTTTCTGTCTGTCTGTCTGACATTCTGTCTGACTGTCTGTCTGACTGACTGACTGTCTGACATTCTGTCTGTCTGACTGTCTGTCTGACATTCTGTCTGTCTGACTGACTGTCTGTCTGACATTCTGTCTGTCTGTATGACTGTCTGTCTGACATTCTGTCTGTCTGACTGTCTGTCTGACATTCTGTCTGACTGTCTGTCTGTCTGACTGACTGTCTGACATTCTGTCTGTCTGACTGTCTGTCTGACATTCTGTCTGTCTGACTGTCTGTCTGACATTCTGTCTGTCTGACTGACTGTCTGACATTCTGTCTGTCTGACTGTCTGTCTGACATTCTGTCTGTCTGTCTGTCTGTCTGACTGTCTGTCTGACATTCTGTCTGTCTGACTGACTGTCTGACATTCTGTCTGTCTGACTGTCTGTCTGACATTCTGTCTGTCTGTCTGTCTGACTGACTGTCTTTCTGACATTCTGTCTGTCTGTATGACTGTCTGTCTGACATTCTGTCTGTCTGTCTTTCTGACTGATTGTCTGTCTGACATTCTGTCTGTCTGTATGACTGACTGTCTGACATTCTGTCTGACTGTCTGTCTGTCTTTCTGTCTGTCTGACATTCTGTCTGACTGTCTGTCTGTCTGACTGACTGTCTGACATTCTGTCTGTCTGACTGACTGACATTCTGTCTGTCTGTCTGACTGACTGTCTGACATTCTGTCTGTCTGACTGACATTCTGTCTGTCTGTCTGTGTGACCGTCCGTCTGTCCTAAATGTGAACCAGGACATCTATGACCCCATTGACCTTCAGAAGTGAGGACTGGGGGACCTGACTGGTAAGCTGGGTCCCATTAAGGCAGCTCTCTCTGGGTATTTAAGAGTTTTTTTGTCTCCATTCTTCTGTTTGAATACAGGAATTTCCTTAGATGAGGACTAAAAGTATTTCAAGGAACCAAACAATTCCAGTTTAGTTTGTTTATTGTCCCGGTGTTAGCATGTCCTGAATAACCTTTGACCTTTTTCCAAAGACCCATAATGACCTAATGTTAAGCCTTAAAACTTTCATAAATGATTTCAGTTCAAGTTTGGGTTAAACACTGTTTGTTCCATCTCTCATAAACCGACTTGTGTAAAAATGTCTGAAGAACCTCAAGTTCAAAAGGAAAAAGTCTTAATTGTCTCCATGACGCCCATTTCTGAATCATAAAACTTCACACAAACACATAAATGAGCACAAAGTCCTAAAACTGGAAACTAAAAGAGGCCCAGGCGTGTGTTCTGACTGAGCAGCACCTTCTGAACCCGACTGTTCCACTGCAGCTCAGAGAGGAGGAAGAAGGTCCTCCTCATCACTGAAAACAACCCGTTATATGCATCGTCAGCAAGAATCAGACTAGACAAACGATCACTCACAGAAACAGACTTCAAGTCATTTAGTCTTCGAGTTTTCTGTCTGGACACTAATGAGTTGGTTTTATATCTTTATCTGAATAAAAGGACAAACTAAAAGGTTCTAATCCACCTCCTGGGTCCACTGGGATGTGTGTGTGAATCCACAGGAAAATTAATATTCACTATAATAAACATACATACATAAATAAATAAATAAATAAATAAATAAATAAATAAATAAATAAATAAATAAATAAATAAATAAATAAATAAATAAATACACCAATAATAGAATAGAAGAAGAAAAATAGAGTAATAATTTTGTAAGTCATTGTCTTCATGTAGCTCAAAGTGTGTGTGTGTGTGTCTGTGTGTGTGTGTGTGTGTGTGTCATTCACTGATAAAGGTGGGGGATTCCCGCAGTGACCCTCGTTAATGGTGTGTGTGTTCCATCCATCATCACACACATTTCCCTCCTTCAGCGTGTTCAAAAATAGAACGGTGTGTGAACATGACCTCTCCCACACACACTCATGCACGCGCGCGCGCACACACACACACACACACACACACACACTATGATGCCATTCTGTTTTGGATTCTTCTCCAGAAAATGGGCGCTTATTTGTTTGTGTGTTACTGCTTTTTTTTTCTTGCGTGAGAGTGTGTGTGAACGTGTGTGTATGCCCACGTGTGTGTGTGCACTTTTTCAGCAGTTGTGAGAAAAATTGTCCCTCTCGGTGCGTCCTCCCCTTTTCTCTCATTGTCTCTCTCTATTTTCTCCTTATCGCCACAAAGTCTGCAGCAGCTGCCAGATTTCCTTTATGGTGAAGGTGTGGTGCTATGACACTGCCCAACACACACACACACACACACACACACACACACACACACACACACACACACACACACACACACACACACACACACACACACACACACATTCTAGTTGTTTGCTAGAGGAACGTTTGAGGAACAGACGTTTGGATGAAAGCTGCTGATCTGAGACCAGGGCTGAGCAGAGGTCTGGCTCCAGGTGGCGCTAGAGAGACAATCACTGAGAACTGAAGATGTTTATAAATGTGAGATAAAGTACCATGACGCTGTATATTGTGATGTGACGGGGAAACCTGGCGGTCAGCTTTAAGCCTTTCATTTGATTTTTCTTCTGTAACTCATTAACCCTTTAACCTCCACACCGAGAGAACAGAAAGCATCGAAACCTAAAAATGTGCATTCTGATTGGGAGGGTTATTATTGATCTAGTACATTTTAAGGTAATAATAAAGTAAAATGATTTTTGAAACATTCACTTACATTTCATAGAATTTTATCTACCTACTTATACTGGTTGTAAATGGTAAATATCCTGTATTTCTATAGATAGTTCTGATCAGCTACTGGAGCCTCAGCTGTCCTGGAGCACTCTGACTGAGGTGGAGATGTCATGCACCAACACCAACAGGTCCCTCTGACCTCCATCAGGTCCCTCTGACCTTCACCAGGTCCCTCTGACCTCCATCAGGTCCCTCTGACCTCCACCAGGTCCCTCTGACCACCACCAGGTCCCTCTGACCTCCACCAGGTCCCTCTGACCTCCACCCAGTCCCTCTAACCTCCACCAGGTCCCTCTGACCTCCACCAGGTCCCTCTAACCTCCACCAGGTCCCTCTGACCTCCACCAGGTCCC
>SSNR01000750.1:27821-40177 GCA_006937965.1 Callopanchax toddi | reverse complement strand
TTCCAGATGTAGGCTGTTCCAGATGTAGGTTGTTCCAGATGTAGGTTGTTCCAGATGTAGGCTGTTCCAGATGTAGGTTGTTCCAGATGTAGGCTGTTCCAGATGTATGTTGTTCCAGATGTAGGTTGTTCCAGATGTAGGGTGTTCTAAATGTAGGGTGTTCCAGATGTATGTTGTTCTAGATGTAGGTTGTTCCAGATGTAGGGTGTTCTAAATGTAGGTTGTTCCAGATGTAGGGTGTTCCAGATGTAGGGTGTTCTAAATGTAGGGTGTTCCAGATGTAAGTTGTTCTAGATGTAGGTTGTTCCAGATGTAGGGTGTTCTCGATGTAGGTTGTTCCAGATGTAGGTTTTTCCAGATGTAGGGTGTTCTAGATGTAGGTTTTTCCAGATGTAGGTTGTTCCAGATATAGGTTGTTCCATATATAGGTTGTTCCAGATGTAGCTTTTTCTAGATGTAGGGTGTTCTAGATGTAGGTTTTTCCAGATGTAGGGTGTTCTAGATGTAGGTTGTTCCAGATGTAGGGTGTTCTAAATGTAGGGTGTTCCAGATGTAGGGTGTTCTAGATGTAGTTTGTTCCAGATGTAGGGTGTTCTAGATGTAGGTTGTTCCAGATGTATGTTGTTCCAGATGTACGTTTTAGATGTAGGTTGTTCCAGATGTAGGCTGTTCCAGATGTAGGTTGTTCCAGATGTAGGCTGTTCCAGATGTAGGGTGTTCCAGATGTAAGTTGTTCTAGATGTAGGCTGTTCCAGATGTAGGTTGTTCCAGATGTAGGTTTTTCCAGATGTAGGTTGTTCCAGATGTACGTTTTAGATGTAGGTTGTTCCAGATGTAGGCTGTTCCAGATGTAGGTTGTTCCAGATGTAGGCTGTTCCAGATGTAGGCTGTTCCAGATGTAGGCTGTTCCAGATGTAGGTTGTTCCAGATGTAGGCTGTTCCAGATGTAGGGTGTTCCAGATGTAAGTTGTTCTAGATGTAGGCTGTTCCAGATGTAGGTTGTTCCAGATGTAGGGTGTTCCAGATGTAAGTTGTTTTAGATGTAGGTTGTTCCAGATGTAGGCTGTTCCAGATGTAGGTTGTTCCAGATGTAGGTTGTTCCAGATGTAGGGTGTTCCAGATGTAAGTTGTTCTAGATGTAGGTTGTTCCAGATGTAGGGTGTTCTAGATGTAGGTTGTTCCAGATGTAGGTTTTTCCAGATGTAGGGTGTTCTAGATGTAGGTTTTTCCAGATGTAGGTTGTTCCAGATGTAGCTTTTTCTAGATGTAGGGTGTTCTAGATGTAGGTTTTTCCAGATGTAGGGTGTTCTAGATGTAGGTTTTTCCAGATGTAGGGTGTTCTAGATGTAGGTTGTTCCAGATGTAGGGTGTTCTAAATGTAGGGTGTTCCAGATGTAGGGTGTTCTAGATGTAGTTTGTTCCAGTTGTAGGGTGTTCTAGATGTAGGTTGTTCCAGATGTATGTTGTTCCAGATGTAGGTTTTAGATGTAGGTTGTTCCAGATGTAGGGTGTTCCAGATGTAGGCTGTTCCAGATATAGGTTGTTCCAGATGTAGGTTGTTCCAGATGTAGGGTGTTCCAGATGTAAGTTGTTCTAGATGTAGGTTGTTCCAGATGTAGGGTGTTCTAGATGTAGGTTGTTCCAGATGTAGGTTTTTCCAGATGTAGGGTGTTCTAGATGTAGGTTTTTCCAGATGTAGGTTGTTCCAGATGTAGCTTTTTCTAGATGTAGGGTGTTCTAGATGTAGGTTTTTCCAGATGTAGGGTGTTCTAGATGTAGGTTTTTCCAGATGTAGGGTGTTCTAGATGTAGGTTGTTCCAGATGTAGGGTGTTCTAAATGTAGGGTGTTCCAGATGTAGGGTGTTCTAGATGTAGTTTGTTCCAGTTGTAGGGTGTTCTAGATGTAGGTTGTTCCAGATGTATGTTGTTCCAGATGTAGGTTTTAGATGTATGTTGTTCCAGATGTAGGTTGTTTCAGATGTAGGTTGTTCCAGATGTAGGTTTTAGATGTAGGTTGTTCCAGATGTAGGTTGTTTCAGATGTAGGTTGTTCCAGATGTAGGTTTCAGATGTAGGTTGTTCCAGATGTAGGTTTTAGATGTAGGTTGTTCCAGATGTAGGTTTTAGATGTAGGTTGTTCCAGATGTAGGTTGTTCCAGATGTAGGTTGTTCCAGATATAGGTTGTTCCAGATGTAGGTTGTTTCAGATGTAAATTTTTCCATATGTAGCTTTTTCCAGATGTAGGTTTTAGATGTATGTTGTTCCAGATGTAGGTTTTAGATGTAGCTTGTTCCAGATGTAGGTTGTTCCAGATGTAGGTTGTTCCAGATATAGGTTGTTCCAGATGTAGGTTGTTCCAGATGTAGGTTGTTCCAGATATAGGTTTTTCCAGATGTAGGTTTTTCCAGATGTAGGTTGTTCCAGATGTAGGCTGTTCCAGATGTAGGCTGTTCCAGATGTAGATTGTTCCAGATGTATGTTGTTCCAGATGTAGGCTGTTCCAGAGGTAGGTTGTTCCAGATGTAGGTTGTTCCAGATGTAGGTTGTTCCAGATGTAGATTGTTCCAGATGTAGGTTGTTCCAGATGTAGATTGTTCCAGATGTATGTTGTTCCAGATGTAGGCTGTTCCAGATGTAGGTTGTTCCAGAGGTAGGTTGTTCCAGATGTAGGTTGTTCCAGAGGTAGGTTGTTCCAGATGTAGGTTGTTCCAGATGTAGGTTGTTCCAGATGTAGGTTGTTCCAGAGGTAGGTTGTTCCAGATGTAGGGTGTTCCAGATGTAGGCTGTTCCAGATGTAGGTTTTAGATGTAGGTTGTTCCAGATGTAGGTTGTTCCAGATGTAGATTGTTCCAGATGTATGTTGTTCCAGATATAGGTTGTTCCAGATGTAGGTTGTTCCAGATGTAGATTGTTCCAGATGTAGGTTGTTCCAGATATAGGTTGTTCCAGATGTAGGTTGTTCCAGATATAGGTTGTTCCAGATGTATGTTGTTCCAGATGTAGGCTGTTCCAGATGTAGGTTGTTCCAGATGTAGGTTGTTCCAGATGTAGGTTGTTCCAGATGTAGGCTGTTCCAGATGTAGGTTGTTCCAGATATAGGTTGTTCCAGATGTAGGTTGTTCCAGATGTAGGCTGTTCCAGATGTAGGTTTTTCCAGATGTAGGTTGTTCCAGATGTAGGTTGTTCCAGATGTAGGCTGTTCCAGATGTAGGCTGTTCCAGATGTAGGTTTTTCCAGATGTATGTTGTTCCAGATGTAGGTTGTTCCAGATGTAGGTTGTTCCAGATGTATGTTGTTCCAGATGTAGATTGTTCCAGATGTATGTTGTTCCAGATGTAGGTTTTTCCAGATGTAGGTTGTTCCAGATGTAGGTTGTTCCAGATGTATGTTGTTCCAGATGTAGGTTTTTCCAGATGTAGGCTGTTCCAGATGTAGGTTGTTCCAGAGGTAGGTTGTTCCAGATGTAGGTTGTTCCAGATGTAGGTTGTTCCAGATGTAGGGTGTTCCAGATGTAGGTTGTTCCAGATGTAGGCTGTTCCAGATGTATGTTGTTCCAGATGTAGGTTGGTCCAGATGTAGGCTGGTCCAGATGTAGGCTGTTCCAGATGTAGGCTGTTTCAGATGTAGGCTGTTCCAGATGTAGGCTGGTCCAGATGTAGTCTGTTCCAGATGTAGTCTGTTCCAGAGCTTAGGGACAGTGTTAATCTTTCTTTGGATCTGGGTTGCCATCAATAGAATCTCCTATCATTTTAGATCACATGACGTTTTATAGACTGACATGTTGTCATGGCGATCCTTCCTTGCTGTTCCTGAGGTCAGCAAGCCACCTCTGGGTCACCTCGGTGTTTCTGCACAGCAACAGTTCACACAGTCACATGATTCATGTACAGGTTAGAAATACAAGAAGAACAAAACAGATAAACCCACGGGAACCGATCAGTCATCACAGGAACCAGTGTGTCAGCCGGCCCTGCAGAAAGGTTCCAGTCCCATTCCAGTCCTCATTCCACCAAACCTGTGGAGCTCCTTCTGGGCTTCATCACATCCCAAAACCACCAGATAGAGCTGACCCCCCTCTAACGGGGTTTACCACAGCCACCAGTGCATGCATGTGTGTGTGTGTGTGTGTGTGTGTGTGTGTGTGTGTGTGTGTGTGTGTGTGTGTGTGTGTGTGTGTGTGTGTGTGTGTGTGAGACGCTCCAGTCTCAGTTGGACAAAACAATGGAACCTCTCTGATTACATCTCCCTGTACAGGCCGACAGGGTGTGTGTGTGTGTGTGTGTGTGTGTGTGTGTGTGTGTGTGTGTGTGTGTGTGTGTGTGTGTGTGTGTGAGACGCTCCAGTCTCAGTTGGACAAAACAATGGAACCTCTCTGATTACATCTCCCTGTGTGCAGAGGTGTGTGTGTGTGTGTGTGTGTGTGTGTGTGTGTGTGTGTGTGTGTGTGTGTGTGTGTGTGTGTGTGTGTGTGTGTGTGTGTGTGTGTGTGTGTGTGTGTGAGACGCTCCAGTCTCAGTTGGACAAAACAATGGAACCTCTCTGATTACATCTCCCTGCACACCCCCGCGTGGTGTGTGTGTGTGTGTGTGTGTGTGTGTGTGTGTGTGTGTGTGTGTGTGTGTGTGTGTGTGTGTGTGTGTGTGTGTGTGTGTGTGTGTGACGCTCCAGTCTCAGTTGGACAAAACAATGGAACCTCTCTGATTACATCTCCCTGTACAGGCCGACAGGGTGTGTGTGTGTGTGTGTGTGTGTGTGTGTGTGTGTGTGTGTGTGTGTGTGTGTGTGTGTGTGTGTGTGTGTGAAGCTCCATCCAAGGGGGAGGAAAGGGTGGCAGTTGCAGAGGAGGAGGAAGGAGGGGGAGGCGACGTCTCAGCCGTGTCTCTCCTCTCAGCCTCCTGGCACCTCATTGGTTAAGTTCCCAGCCACATATTTATCTGATTGGTCAGGGCGGGGTATATATACACAGCGTGGGTTGGTTAAATCTGGCCACAAGTTTCAAAACTTTCAAACAAGGTGGAGAGACGGAGAGCCAGTGTGTCGGACGGCCTTGCTGACAGAGGGAAATCGACCGCCGCACCACAAAATCCAAACAAGAGCTGTTGTCTTTACAAAAACAAAAGACAGAGGACAAGAGGGAGAGGCAGAGTCACTGTGATTTTTAACTTATTTATTTTCTCTTTTATCCTCTCCTCTCTGATCTCCATGCTTTGCTTTGGGATTTGTGCACCAAATCCATCAAATTCCTCTCCTGATCCGTCACACGTTTGCCTTCTGAAGCATCCTGAGTTACAGCTCGTCCCCGGAGACCTGTAACAGACGCCTGCTGGACTAAAGGTCACCCCAGCCCGGTTCTAGGATGAATCTATCTGAGCCCAGCTTGTCTAGAGAGGCCTCTCTGTGTCCCAGACAGATGGCTCTTGGAGGAGCGTGGACGTCAGAGACCCCGAGTCCTGCTTCAGACCCAGAGATGGACTTTGAGCAGAGCCTGTCTGCAGACTGCAGCTCTCCTGATGTCCTCGGAGGGGAGAGCATGAGGGGATCAGAACCGAGGATTGCTTTGACTGCCAGTTCCGGGGAGCAGAGTCCGGATCTGATCCAGGCAGGAGGTGTGTCGGTGGGAGCGGGCGACGGGAAAGCTGCAGGGGCCGAGACGAGGATCCGCAGGCCCATGAACGCCTTCATGGTTTGGGCTAAAGATGAGAGGAAGAGACTGGCTCTGCAGAACCCTGACCTGCACAACGCTGTCCTCAGCAAGATGCTCGGTAAGACGACACAACGTCATCAGAGCAAAAACCACTGAGTTTAATGAACACCCTGGGTCCATTTAGGTCCAGAGTTCTAGTGAAAAGCTTCTGTTCGGAGTTCATTTCTGCATTTTCATCACATTTTATGGACTTTATCTTTAACTTCTGTAGAAAATCATGACAAAGAAAGAAGTAAAAAGTGGAGTTTAACGTTTGAGATGAAGCTGAAAACCTCTACCGCCATAAACGATGCTGACAGAGGAAGTCTGTCACTCATCTATCATCTAAAACCAGCTGCTAGATAAAGCTTCTAGTCCTCATAAAACATAGGAAGAGAAACGCATCAGTCATCCACCGCAGCTCCTCGTTTCTGCTATGATGATGATGATAATAATAATGATAATAATAATAATAATAATAATGATAATAATAATGATACTAATAATAATAATCTTAAAGCTAACCAGCAGGTAAAGGTTTGATATATGAATAGAAGTATAAATGAAGGACGAGCTCATAGTGGATAAAAGGTTGAGATGTAGGGAAAGCTGAAGCGGTATTTAATGCAGCGTTTTGTGTTTGGCGCTCGTTCCGTAGAGCTGATAGAGGAACCCAGACGGACAGCTGGAGCTCATCTGCAGCCTGAAATCTTCTCTCTGGTCCAAACCACAAGGTTTCTGGAAGAAAGTTTGTTTTGCAGATCTTCAGACTTCTGGCATGTCCAACCAGAAAACAAGCTGTAAATATGAGCTGCTCATGTAGCGCATTAATACGTCTAAAGATTTATGTCCCAAAAACACATCTGACTCTAACTCCTCTCCCTCCCTCTGTATGTATGAAGTCGTGCTTCGTAGTGGTGAGTTCTCGGATCGAGCTTCTCTCTTTCTGCTCGGCGACTGATCTTTAGGGGGAGGATCAGATCTTTGACTTTCAGGTTTCCAGTCCCAGACTGAGTTGATGCTGCTGAATTGTATTTTTACTTCCTCTCTAAAAACCTGTTAGTGTCACTAAAATATGAATCAAAGAGTAAAGACTCCACTCTCCTTGTTGTCCAGTAACGAGGTCAGAAGACCAGATACAGTAGAGCTGCTGTCAGGAGAGACACTGTTAGTGACCTGATGGTCTACCTGTAGAAACATCTAATAAAAACCTAGTGGTCTGGACCAGAGGGACCTGGACCTGGTCGTTGTTCTCTAAATGTTGTTTATTGTGTCTCACTCGTCGTGTCCTCGTCCTTCAGGTCAGTCGTGGAAGGCTCTGAGCGCCACAGACAAGCGGCCGTTTGTCGAGGAAGCGGAGCGTCTGCGAGTCCAACACCTACAGGATCACCCAAACTACAAGTACAGGCCTCGTCGCAAGAAGACCACCAAGAAACTGAAGCGCGTGGAGCCGGGTCTGCTGCTGCACAGCTTGGCCCAAGGCGGGGCTCCGGGGCTGGGTTTAGGACCTCTGGCTGGAGAAAGCGTCTCAGGAGGGTCTGCCTACGGACACCCCTCACACCATCACCCCCCCCACCACCTGCTTCCGTTGGGCCACTTCAGGGAGCTGCAGACCCCGGGACACCCCGAGCTGGAGAGCTACGGCCTACCCACTCCGGAGATGTCCCCTCTGGACGTTCTGGAGGACGGAGCTGGAGAATCGGTGTTTTTCCCTCAACACATGCAGGAGGAGCCAGGGCTCGGAGGCTGGAGCGGTTACCACCATCTTCACCACCACCATAACCATTACAGCCATCACTATGGTAACCACGGCGCTCTTCATGGGATGGGTTCTGGGATGAGCGTCAGCACCAGTCTAACCAGTTCCAGCTGTAGTCCAGGTAGAAGCTCCAGACTGGACCCTAGAACCTCGTGCGTTGAATCGAACATGAGCCCTGCAGCTTCAGCCGGCTCCAAACCGAACCACCAGGTGTCCTTAAGGAGTCCCGTAAAGTTCCCTCCCCCTTTCGCTGACTCCTCCCCCCTGGTGTCTTATCCTCACCCGTCTCTCGGTCTCCCTGAACCTGTGCTGAGCTCCGCTCCAGTTGGCTACTTCGGACAGATTTATGGCTCCTCCGGCTCCACGCAGTTCCCCTCCTCTCGTCTGGGGCAGCTTTCACCTCCTCCTGAAACCTCCTCCAGCGCCGCCCCTCCGTCGGCCTACGCTCGCTCCCTGCACTCGGACCACGGCGGCACAGAGACCAGCGGACACATGGGGTCTACTGCTGCTGAGTTTTGGTCCGAGGTGGACCGACATGAGTTCGACCAGTACGTCAACGTGGGGAGGAGTCGAGAGGAGGCGTACGGACTTGGCTGTGGCGGTGGGTCAAAGGTCATGGGTGGGTGTGGTAGCAGTAACGGTAGCAGTCTGATGAACAGGGACGTTGGTTGTATCATGAGCGGTGTTGGTGGTGTAGACGATGGTTCCAGCCCCCTGATCTCCGCCCTGTCTGACGCCAGCAGTGCTGTTTATTACAGCGCCTGCATCACTGGATAAACGCCACCGCCGTTTACCTTAACGTCACGAAAACGACTCATCAGTTATAGTTCCTGAACTAAATATGTCTATAAAATGTAAATAAAAACACAAACCTGAGTCCCTAACCCTACAATGAACTGGTCAACAAACTGGAAACAATGTGATGTAAATAAAAGGTTCCATTGAGTTCTGGTCATCACCTGTTCTGGATCATTTTCTGGGCAAAAGGGGAGAAAATCCACTTCCACAAACAGCAGACTAGGACTAAACCTCAGCTGTGTTTATGATGATCACATCCCAGTAACACCTCCACAGATCCCAGTGAGCTCAAACATACCAACAATAATAACCCGAAACAAGTCCAGAGGCTTGAAAACAACTAAACGTTTAAAGTAATGAAGACAAACTGATCTGTAAATGATTCATTTATTAATCAAATGATTCATTCACACTCTGGACTTCTGGGCTAAAAAGGTAAATGACTGAATGACTGAAAAAAGGCTGAATAAAAAGATTAAAGAGCCACAGAATCGCCATGGAAACGTGGATCTAGTGACAGTAATCCAGAAGGATCCAGCTGGCGGACCGGATCTGGACGAGGGTTTAACGTCTGTATCTGATCTCATTCCAGGGCTTTACTGCTGAGTCTGCACACATTCACACTGAAAAAAGGGAACAGTTGAACCAACTTCATTGAACTGCTTCAACTGGTAACAAGTAATTCAATTAAGTTTATCCAACTTAAATGATTAAGTTTGTTTAACTTGATGAATTTAAGTCAAACTCACTCAAATCATTTAGTTTCTACAAATTCAAAATTCAGATCCTTCTGACCTAAATTGATGTAAATTCAACTCAAATCTTTCGGTTTTTCCAAATGAAAAACTGAATGATCAAAAAGCACATTATCAGTGACTTTGACCTTAAAGAGCCTGGGGCGCCAGAGAAAACTCACACAGCATGAAGAACATGCAAGCTGGCCACAGAGCTGGGAAGTGAACCCACAACCTCCTGACTGTAACAGTGCTAACAACATGCAGCACCAAGCAGCTCTCTGTTTCACATGATTTTAAAAATATTATGCAATGAACACTTTTATACTTCAACATGTTTTCCTCCTCCTTGAATGGAGTTGAGTATTTATGAATACTTAGTTTTTGTCGCTAACCTGCTAGCAGGGCTTAGCTAGTCATAAATATTCAACTCCATTCAGAGAGGAGGAAAATGTTTTACAGTGTAAAAACGTCTTTATTGCATTATTTCTTGCATCTGTGCAAAATAGTTAAATGTGTGATGTTCTCACAATAAATGCTAAAATGTTCCGTCTCTGCAGTGGATTTTTTTTCTTTTTAGCCAACTTGAAATTCTAATTACAATGAAAGTAAAAACTAAAATAACACACATTTAAGATGATTTACATTTAAATAGTGTTTAAGTTCAAAGTCATTGATAATGTGCTTTTTGATCATTCAGGTTTTTCATTTGGAAAAACTTTAAAATTTGAGTTGAATTTACATAAATTTCAGTCAGAAGGATTTGAATTTTTGATTTGTAAGGAACTAAATGATTTGAGTGAGTTTTGACTTAAATCTGTCAGGTTGAACCAACTTAATAATTTAAGTTGGATAAACCTGATTGAATTACTTGTTACCAACTGAAGCAATTCAGTTAAGTTGGTTCAATTAATCTTTTCTTTAGTGTGAACATCACTGATTTTACGTTGATTGAACCCAAAACTGTAAGTTGTCCTGACTAAACCAAAATAATCGGTCAGATTTAGGTCAATAAGTCCATCACCTCAACTACACTGTAAAAAGTAAAGGTTGAATCAACTTAATTGAATTGCTTCAGTTGGTAACAAGCACTTGAATTAAGTTCGTCCAACTTAAATTACTAGGTACAAATGTATTAATTTAAGTTAGGAAAACTTAATTCAATTGCTTGTTACCAATTGAAGCAATTCAGTTAAGTTGGTTCAACTATTCTCTTTTTTCAGTGCACAGCTCAGATATTCTTTTTAGAGTGATGAAAACAACCCCTGTTGTAGAAAAGAGGACTCTGTGGGGGACATTTGATCCGGTCTCCCTGTAGATCTCAGAGGTTCTGTTGGAAGCCTCGGCCTGCTAACCCAGAACAGACCGTGGACGTCTCCCATAACGAGCAGGAGGTTCAGAAGCTTCAGCTCCTCTCTCTGTCAGACTCAGGCCCGGCCCTCTCAGGACCTCCTGCCAGATGCTCAGTACGAATCTGCAGATTTCTCAGTTCCCTAACTTCCTGGTAAAGAGTACCATGTGTGGATTTGAAGATCATTCCTTCTGACCACTAAACCTCTTCGTTAGAACAAACAGAATGAACGTCTGTCCTGCTGCTGTAGAAACAGCTCGTCTACCAGCAGCAGGCCGTGACTTTCACCTCATAGTTCCATCAACCCAACACCACGGCTCCAGAATCCATACAGAATCACACATACACATGACATCACCCTAATGTGGGCGGGTCCAGTCACACTTAATGTCCAGAGCATTAAGGACCAATGAGCTGACCTTCACAACTAGAACCTGAAATCATGGATACTGTCAGATCTCAAAGATAAAAGTTGGTTTTAAGAGAATAAAGTTTAATAAGTCCGCCATAACTCTGATATAAGTTTAAGGAAGTGTGTCCAATGAAGTGTGCATCGTCTCCATTTCATATAAAACATGAAGTTCTTGATCTCACCAGCATGGACCTCCTCCACGTCGTCGCTCAAACACCGAATCCAGAACGACACCAAGCTGCCGGTAGCTAACGGATCTCTGAGGTTAGTTCAGATCATTTACACAATGCTGCGTTCAGGCTGACACGGGAGCGTATCCAATCACAGCACGCGTTCATATCAACACATCGTAACATGCTAACCTCGGCGTCGCAGACTCGAGAGCTGATTGGTTATCACAGCTGACCGTATCTGCTCCCTTACAGCGGGCAGCAGTCTGCTCTGTTGATCTGAAGGCCTCAGGCAGATTTCACACAGCCTGACAACACAAGCTAGCTGAAATCTGATTGGATTAAACCCTAGCTTAGTGTATAGCACTGCGAGCATGAGGATATAATACGATATAAAGGAAATAGAGCAGGGAAAATTATTTTATTTAAAATAGTAACTACAACATTTACTCCTCTGAGGAAGTTGAGGCCAGCAGAGAAGGCCTAGCGGGACCTGACGGACCACCTAAACGTCCTGGTCTGGTTCTACCCTCCCTAAACGTCCTGGTCTGGTTCTACCCTCCCTAAACGTTCTGGTCTGGTTCTACCCTCCCTAAACGTCCTGGTCTGGTTCTACCCTCCCTAAACGTCCTGGTCTGGTTCTACCCTCCCTAAACGTCCTGGTCTGGTTCTACCCTCCCTAAACGTCCTGGTCTGGTTCTACCCACCCTAAACGTCCTGGTCTGGTTCTACCCTCCCTAAACGTCCTGGTCTGGTTCTACCCTCCCTAAACGTCCTGGTCTGGTTCTACACTCCCTAAACGTCCTGGTCTGGTTCTACACTCCCTAAACGTCCTGGTCTGGTTCTACCCTAAAAATTCTGGTCTGGTTCTACCCTCCATAAATGTCCTGGTCTGGTTCTACCCACCCTAAACGTTCTGGTCTGGTTCTACCCTCCCTAAACGTTCTGGTCTGGTTCTACCCTCCCTAAACGTCCTGGTCTGGTTCTACCCTCCCTAAACGTCCTGGTCTGGTTCTACCCTCCCTAAACGTCCTGGTCTGGTTCTACCCTCCCTAAACGTCCTGGTCTGGTTCTACCCACCCTAAACGTTCTTGTCTGGTTCTACCCTCCCTAAACGTTCTGGTCTGGTTCTACCCACCCTAAACGTTCTGGTCAACGTTCTGGTCTGGTTCTACCCACCCTAAACGTTCTGGTCTGGCTCTACCCACCCTAAAAGTTCTGGTCTGGTTCTACCCTCCCTAAACGTCCTGGTCTGGTTCTACCCTCCCTAAACGTCCTGGTCTGGTTCTACCCTCCCTAAACGTCCTGGTCTGGTTCTACCAACCCTAAACGTCCTGGTCTGGTTCTACCCACCCTAAACGTTCTGGTCTGGTTCTACCCTCCCTAAACGTTCTGGTCTGGTTCTACCCTCCCTAAACGTCCTGGTCTGGTTCTACCCTCCCTAAACGT
>SSNR01000749.1:118157-128157 GCA_006937965.1 Callopanchax toddi | reverse complement strand
CACACACACACTCACACTCACACACACACACACACACTCACACTCACACACAGTCACACTCTCACACACACACACACACACACACACACACACACACACACACACACACACACACACACACACACACACACACACACACACACACACACACACACACACACACACACACACACACACACACTTATATACAGTAGAGCATCCAGAGAGTACACAGCATCACTTTTTCCACATGTTATGTTACAGCCTTATTCCAAAATACCACCTGTACAATTCTACACAGAAAATCATCAAGAGAAGGGTTTGTTTCCAAATCAGAGGCTGGAGCTCCCAGACTGGAGGTTACCTTTATTGATCCCTCAGAGGGAAATCTTACAGGATTAGACAGACAGACAGACAGACAGGTAGGACAGTGTAGCGTTACCAAATACGCTATAACCTCTGAACTTTGACCTCTGTGATCATCACAATAATAACCATCTTTTTCCCAATAACTTGGAATAAAATGACTCTTTTATTATGTTTAACCAGGATTAACATTCCCAGGTCAAGGTCGTTTTTCCAGAAGACTCCACTGGATTCACTCTTTAGTTAATAATAAAACTCAAAGACTGCCAGACGTCTCCTTCTAACGTCATTACTCTTAATCAAACTGTTTTAAAATGTCTTAATGTGATTTCTCCCACAGTATTTTGGATGTTTGATCCAGCATCAGTATTATTTCATATACATACTATGCTAAAAGGTTAATTCAACTGCATCACTCGTTTACTTATTCAAGTAACCAATGGTCTTAGTGATCTGAGTCACGTGACATGGATAATGCTCATTCATTGGACCACGTTCCACTGAGACTTCCTCATAGCTCTTCCGCTCCCGGAAGCACTCAGTTCTGGTCTCGATACCAACCAGACAAGACCTCAGCCGTCAAACCTCTACCCAGCCGACCTGCTGGAGACGGCCTCTCACCTCTGGCTCCTGGAGAAAAAACACACTGTTGTCCCTCCAACACACTATGAGCCTCACACTCCTGTCATCATGGATCATGGACTGAATCCTCTGGTACCCCGGATCCAAGGACCATCCCTGTCTGCCCGTTCGGCGGCCTACCTCCCCGTGCGGACGTCTCTCCTCGGCAGGGGTCGGCTTCCACCTCGACGAGGCGACTCAGCACAGGCTGGATCCACTGGACCACTCCGGTACAAGTAAAACCCCATGATCTGATATGAGGCCTACTTTGATAAAGCTAACAACTTTAGCTCATTCAAACTAGCCACTGATACACCATTCAGTAACTCCTCCTCTCCAAACCAAATTAATCTACAGTAAATTAACAAACCCTAGTCTTTACCACCATGAGACTCAGATTACTAAAACTTATTTAAAGATCAATTCAGAACACAAATACCACCGTGCCTAAACACCTGCTACCTCTGCTAAACTGTTTGTAACTGTTGTCCGTGTCTTTGTAATAAAATTCCATAATTTTATTCAACGACTCCTACTTCCCTTCAGCAACAAAAGGATAGGTAAATCAACTCACTGCTAATAAGAATGAACCTAGAGTGCCTGTGAAACCATTCTTTTTAGTCAAGGTGTCTGAGACAAACCAGGTCAGTGTAAAACCGACAAAAACTAACGTAATAATCTGACAGAAGGTGTGTTCATAAACTTAAACTGTTTATTCCACTACAACAGACAGGTAAGATTATTCTTGTGAGCACGCAGCCACCTTGTGTGGCGCCCCCTTTAGGCAGATAAGGAAAAGGGCAACAATAATGATTAATTTCATGTTCTGTTAAATACCAGATTTAAAGTCCAGGTGATCTCTCCTTCCAGTCTGTTGCACCTCGACTTTGGAATGACCTTCCTTTAGTTTGACGCTGTATAGGCAGTCTGGACTCCTTTAAAAAGCAGCTGAAGACCCAATTATTCAAAACTGCTTTTAAATAACTTTTTTATGTTCTCTTGTTGTTGTTTAATGATTTTGATTTGTAATGATATTTTGTTTGTTTTATTGATTTTATTTGTCTTTTGATCGTGTTTGGTTCTGTTTTCTGTGAAAGGTGCTCTAGAAATAAACTTTACTTACTAATGAAGGATGAGGAAGAAAAAGTATCCCCCTCTGCCATGCCTCAGACAAACCTCTGCATAATGAACATCACAGTGAAAAGCATAGAAAACACATCAGGTGGGTGGGGGTGGGGGGTATCTGCCGGCCAGCCAATGACGTCAGAAGCAGCTGTTTTCATCTTTCCCCAATCAGCAGAGAGGAGGGAGGAGTCAGGACAGAACAGAAGGTCTGAGCCACCACGTTCATTCTGTAGAGTGGGAGTTGGGTTCAGGGTCACAGATAAGATAATGTGTTTTGGTTCAGGCGGCGCCGAGTTGACTTCACCTCCTTAAAGTTCATCTAGCTGGATTCTATTTCTAGCTGGATTCTATTTCTAGCTGGATTCTATTTCTAGCTGGATTCTATTTCTAGCTGGATTCTATCCCTTCCAATTAAAGAAACCGCCATTCCCACCCAATCCCTGCAAATGACACATCGACTGTAATTTGCTCAGCACCAATTTGTTTGAAGCCAGTCCTTCAACAACTCCTTCATCACAGGAGTTCCAATGTTCTAAGCACGAATCAGCCCCGTCTGAGCCCAGGACAGCAGCCAGCCAATCACAGCTGCAGCTTCATTCTTTCCTGATACATCAGACCCAGGTGTAATGGATAACCTGAAGACCCAGAAATCAGCCAAGAACACAGGAGTAAACGTTATAAAAAGGTTTATTATGGATGAGGGTTGGTGAGCTCAGGGACCAGCACTGCAAGAGGAACTCAGAGTGGGACAGCTGCTGTAGTGTGATGTCAGAGAGGGGGCGGGGCTTGGCCTGGGGTTTCTTTGACAGCTCCTCTTCTGTCTGTGAGATGTTTCCTCTTGAATGACACAGACAATTAATCCACAACAGACAGGTCCAACATCCACAATCCAGTAGCAAGGTAACAGGCAGGCAGAGGCAGTGAAGCTTATCAGGAGGAGCAGGCAGAGATCGGTAGTCAGGGTACGGAGCAGTGGTCCAGGTCCAGATGACAGATGAGGCAGGAGTAATCCAAAGGCAGAAACTTGGTCAAAGGCTTAGAAACAAAGGCAGACATGAACGCTGGATCTCTACTGGCACAAGGCTGTCGGTGATCTGGCAGAGAAACAGAGACTGAGCTGCTCTTAGAGGAGGAGCACACAGGTGAAGCAGAGGGACAGTCAGGCATGGCCCAGGTGAAGTGGATGAAGCTGATTAGAGCAGGCAGAGAAAAACATGACAGGCATGGCAATGAACCCGATCAGTCCTCAGAGACAGACTAACTAACCTAACCCTGACCAACCTGATCCGTAACAAACCCTGCAGCGCCTGCCCTGTTCAGCCAAGGTCGGAGTCTCCCTCTCCATTTGAAAGTGGACAAAAATTGAATCCATAACGTTGAGAAGCCAGCAAACCAGATCCATAAAAAGGTATTAATCCAGAAGGAACGAGGAAGCTGCTCAGAACTAGACAAGACGAGTCAGCAGAGTAACACAAGAGGGAGAGAAGGAAAAGACTTTTATACTAAAACCACTTGACACACATTAACCCTTTAAAATCTGAAATAACTTCCATAATGGTCTGAATACAGGACCCCCCCCCCCTTTCTTACAGTGACTGCTAGCAGACTGTCTCTTTGGGCTCTGACACATGGTAACTCTAGGCCGATGAAGAGCTGTTAGCTGACTCCGTTGCTTTTATCACCATCAGCTTAAAGTTTGTTTCCCAACTTCTCCTCAGTTGCTGGTTTACTTGCCCAACTTCTGAGCTGCTATGTTCAAGACGTTAACTCATCATTATGCTGCACCTAATTTTACCGTATTCCTCGCTGTGTGTGTGCAGCTAAATTCAGATCATGAACAAGTGTCGGATCCAGGATCCAGTCCGCTGTCGAGGGTCCCTTCAGTTCTGAGTCTCCACACGTGCTACTGACACGTGAACGTTGAGACAAATGCAGTGGTGGACGGTGACGTGTTTTTGGGCTGGGTCACATTTTTACAAGTCAGTTTTCAGATTAGCAAAAAATCCCATATCATCACCACTAGAGCAGGAATGAAGCAAAAATATTTTCATCTGACTGAATGATTTACTGGTAAAAATCCCTCCCACCAGTTCTCTAACAATGTGGAGCTGTTAGGTCTAATTCTACACATCAACCAGTAAAGAAATCATAAAGTCTTCATGAGGAGACCTTAGAATAATATCAGTATAATCAGAAAAACAACCACAATGTGGTCACAACAGAAGGAAAAACTAACCTGACCTCCACAAGGTCAGAAACAACTTAATATTCACAATCAGCTTTCTACTGACACCACAAACACATCAATCATCTCTAACTAACAGTCAGATCATTAATGTTACAATTCAGACAACAACCACTAACCAAGTCATGACAATCAGCTCCACTAATGAAGTGAATTAACAACAAAATAAAGTCAAATCCACTGATAAGTCCCATCAAACCCAGTCAGACCAAACTCCATTAAAACGCCATAATGTTTTAAGGAAAATTAATAAATAATTAATCAAAACGGCTAAACTACTAGGGATGGGACGATACACTTAAACTCACGATACGATGCACCTCGATATGTCAGAGTCACGATACGATATTTCACGATACGATATCAAGAAGAAGAAAAAATAAAAAATATTACTGTATAATACCAACTTGTTTATTTTTGTTTCAGTTGCACACGGGGAAACACAAGGCCTAACAGGCCAAACACAAACCAGAACACTCCCTTAGTGTTGCTCTAACCCTAGGTTAAGTTAGCTCAGGTTTGTTTCTGATCACGACTTCTAAACCTCCTACTCTCAACCCAAGGTTTAAAACTGAAGGAGGCTCTTTAATGGGAGACAATGAGTCTTCAAAATAACTGGAAAATTCAGCTGTTTTCAATTCAAACTGAACATGATCATGTCCAGGATGACAGAGAATCTACTCCAACACGCTGCAGCGTTCTGTCAAAAGGGAATCTGAAACTTCAATCTAGCTGCTGTCAGTAACAATAAAATAGATTTAAAACATTAAAACTCTAAGCAGATTAAATAGTTCAGAAAAAGCAAAATAATAATATTAATCTCAAAACTTTGTGTGTTGTCAGATTATTATTATTATTACTAATAATAGGTTCATTTATTGGTCAGCCATTTCAGGTCCTAGAGGGCTGAACCCAGCAGCTTCTCATCTGGAGGACTTTAATTATTTTACAGTTTATTTGTTCAGCGTTCTGACGTCTGGCTCATATAGATGAGTGAGTGTAGATGTGTCTGACTGTTGATTTCTGCAGTGAGACATGAAAACTCACCTCACTCCAACACCTTTAAATCCACCGT
The DNA here is from genome assembly GCA_006937965.1 of Callopanchax toddi. NCBI lineage: Eukaryota > Metazoa > Chordata > Actinopteri > Cyprinodontiformes > Nothobranchiidae > Callopanchax > Callopanchax toddi. The sequence continues at coordinate 122,746 of SSNR01000749.1, read as the reverse complement.
GTTGATGTATTTTAACGAACTTCCTCCGGTATTTCCACGGTAGTTTTTGTTGCAGGACGCAAAGTTTACATCACTCTGATGGAGTAAAAGTTCGGCAGATATACTTTCACTTTCATTTCCGGCGCTGCTCCGGGACAGCAGGGAGGAGAGGAGAGACGCGACGCTGCACACAGAGGGTCTGCAGGCTGCATGATCAGCTGTGAAACACTTGTTCAGTCTTGGCAGATCACGTTTTTTTTTTCATGGACATCACCCGATTCTGTTCAGCAGCTGATGCTCGATGTCAACCCTAAATTGCCTGCATTACTACTACTCATTACTACTACTCACGCAGCAGCGCCATCTAGTGTTTATTTCGCGATTCATTTTTTTTCAACTCGATGCATTTCGTCACGTTTTATATCGCGAAATTTCGCCAAACGGTATTTCGTCCCATCCCTATAAACTACATGAACCAACGTATTCAGTCAACAGTATCAGTGTTTCTCTAACATTTGGCCCTAACTATAACAAAAACATGTCTCTATTTAAGGTCTAGATTCACTCATCAGGACTTAGAATAGCTAGCCGCGTGGCTAATGCCTATGGGGTTTTTGAATGGGGAAAATCTGCAACAGATTCATTGTTATTAAGAAAAAAGAAAGAAACAAACAAAGTCACTCAGCATGGAGTTCATTAAATCAGGACACATGGAAACAATCGGCCAGGTTGTCACAAGCTGCCAAGAAGGATTCTTTGAATAAATATCCATTTACTGTAGTTTCCTTCATTGTAAATCAAAGAGCAGAACTTCCGGGTCACCGTGGTCCTGGTCTGAGCAACACTCCGGTCTCCTGCCTTTCTGTACATGACACGGACGCTAGACTCAGCGCCCTTCAGCTCTCCTATACTTTACACTAAAGCCTGGTTCCATGCGTCAGTAACAGCGAACAGAGCGTAGGTCTGCTGGTAAAGCTGAGAGCGCCCAGGACATGCTCAGTAGACCCCACAGAAACAGGAAGTACATCACTCCACCTTTGGTCTGGTAAAAACAGTGAGAGAACATTTTAAAACTACACCTAAATGCAGATTATACACAGTACTTATAGTATATGTAATGGATGGATCCTTTAGTTTGATTTTCATGTTTGTTTTTTATATTTTGTGATTCTATCTTCTTCTTCTCTTCTTCCTCTTGGACTGGTGGGGCCGCGCCCTAGCGCCCCCTATGGACAGGCTGCCCCTAACCTAACCCTAACCCTGGACAAATATAAGACAAACTCCGTCTTTCTGATGAGTTTACAGGACATGTCTTATATTCTGATCATTATGGTAAATATCTAGTTTTAAAACTCAACCATTTATTGGCTAATATTAAAATAACAATTTTATAGTAGTGAGGTTTATTCCATGATGTAATTCTATAACAACATAATAGTGATAATGAAACGCTCCCTGTCCACCTGGCTCCAGCTGGACCTCTGCTGATGTCATTCCGTCACTCTGCTCTTGTTGTTGATCCATGTTGGGTTGTAGACAGTGTTTATGGATGTGTGTCTGTCATATTAACACCCCACTCATCCCCCCCCTTTACTTTGATGGTCTATTCATTCATTCATCTGGATCTCCAGTGTAGGCTGTGCTCCTGTAATCACTGCCTCCCACTCGTCTCTCAGACACAGATCAGATGAGAAACATGTTTTTATTCCTTCATGTCTTCCGCTCCATGTATGGAGATTACAGACTGGACCTGCCTTCCCTGCTGGACTGTGGCCTTTCTCTGGTGTTTCAGAAGATTTCTAAATGAGTTGGGTAATTATGTGGAGCTATTCAGCCTACGCACAGAGAAGCTGAGCCATGGGTGGTAGACTAACAGCAGTTCATTTAAAGGTCAACAAGTAAACATGCATATCGTCTTTCCTACAGTTCTGCTGTCTGTTCTGTTTATGGCTGTCTGTTGCTCTACTGTGTCTGAATACCTGGAGCCATGAAGAGCTGAGCCTCCATCAGGAGGACTGATCAATCCACAGGAGAAGACTGAAAGTCCTCATCGATGTTAGAGACGTTATGGTTTCATCTCTGAGATGATCAGAGGACTGCAGGTAGAGAGGGAGGAATCAGTGAGGGGAGAAGAAGTCAAACAAACTCAAACAGGAGGGGAAAGGAAAATATAAAAACAAGAGGTACCTCCACCATCAGAGAAGTCACAGAGGAAGGTCCCAGAAGGGCATTCGTGTTGCTTGTTTTTTGTAACCGTTTCATTTTCAGATTATTGCTTGAACTTATGTTTTCATGGTGAACACAGACTGGTGTCATTGTATTTAAACAAGATAAGATTTTAAAACAACCAATCACAAATGATTTAATCCAACATGATCACGTGACTTTAAACCTTTTGGCCTTCAGGCAAATTAAACTTGTCCTGAGTTATTTTCTGTATTGCGTCATTATGTCAGTTTCTCTCCGCCTTGTGCACATGCTCAGCACGAAGACACGCCCACTGCTCAAAATGAACAATGCAGGACTATAAAAAGAACTATAAGTGTCTGTGATTCTTCAGGTGGTTTTTGGTTGAGGGAATATTTTTGGATACGTTTATTTTTAAAACTATTTTATTTAATTTCACCACAAAACCCCTCAAATATGAACCAGTTAAGTCCTGAGTTTGTGTCTAATTTGTTCTCATTGATGTCATCATGTATATATTTTTAATTCTAAAAAGTACTACTACTAATACTAATACCTTGTCACCATTGTTAAGATTGTCTCAATAATGAAAAAGCGTTTTTTTTTTTTTTTTGTGCATTTCATTTTTGGGGGTAAATGATAAAATAATGTTTTTCAAAATTAAAGCTTTTCATAATCTGAGGTTTTGTGAGGATCCTGGAGCAACACAGTCGGAGGAAAACAGGAGGTAAGTAAAATAATGTTTTATTATAAGGTTAGGTGGTGTGGAGGTGGATCCAGGAGGATCCGTGGGACCCGGGTACAGGAGACTTCTGAGAGGAGAGAGGAGAGTGAGTATATGGAGATGAGGATAACGTGCTGAGATGAGTTCAGAATGGAGGTCTTACTGGTAGGATGAAGATAGGGATCATGGGGAGGTTTTGTCTGTCCTGGGTGAGACTGGTTGGAGCGGTGGTGAGAGGATGATGGAGGATGAATGGAGTGGAGGCAGCTGGCTGGCAGGGGGACAGGCAGACCAGGTGGACATGAGGTTGAGGAGGACTCGAGGATCTTGAGGTGGACGACGCCGGATGAATGACTGGAAGAACAACAGAGTGATTATTGGAAGTCAAAAACAAGAGGCTACTAAGCAGACCTGTGTTTACCACTGGTGAGGTGGAAAAGACTGGCGTCGTCCCTCTGTGGATCTGCTCCTTATGAAGGTCCTCCTCTGATGAGGATGATGAGCTGCAGCTGGAGAGGATCTGCCTGCCACGCCCTGAGGGAGAAACGCAGACTGCCTGCAGGCACCAGGACATGACAAAGCTCCTATGTGCAGCATTTTTCTATGTATCAGTTTTCTAAATGTTTTAAATTATATTTCAGTTCTAAACTTTTTCAGCCAATAAAATTCAAGTTTCTGCATCTTCAGCTTTCTGTCAACGTGCAGCAAACCTGTATCAGTAGGGGGCGCTCTCGTACCGGACGCTCCGTGTGTTTCTCTGTTTACAGTCTCAACCTTCATGGAGGAGCCAGTCAGAGCTCATTTCTACTAAATAGTTATCCATTCCCCGACTACTGAGGGATTTATTTTTATTTTTAAACATTTCTCCTCACAGAATGGCAAGGCTTGCCAAGGATACACGTTTATTCTGGTCAAGAACTTCCTTCAGGACCAAGTCATTTCTGGGTTCAGCTTCAGAGTAGAGCAGCAGCTTGCATGTCCAGACCAACGTATCAGAAGCAGAGCAGGGACAGACAGTTCAGACCCTCATACGATTTGAGACCATGATCTGTGAGTGACTGAACCCTACAATGTAACCGTAGTTTGAGCAGGAGTTGCACAGTTTATGCCCAGCTTACGGACCGAGGTAATGTGTCGTGTGTGCACGTGTGTGTCGAAGTGTTTTGGGAGGAGCTGTCATACGTTGGATTAAAAAACTGCTCTCTTGCTGAAATAATCCACAGTGAGGCTTTAAGTCATTTTATTTATGCTCATTTCAGTTGATTTATCTTTTAAACATTTATGACAAGAAGAACAATATTTGTCATTCTCATGTATTTATTTCTTGATGTCTCTACAGTTTGTACAATAGTTAACCTAACTAACCTTATATAATATAAACTTTATTAACAGACATCGGTCCATGTGACCTATTTTGGCAAACACTTAAATCTGATATATGGAGCATTTGAGAAAGAGAGAACATTTTGAATACAACGTCCCAAGGTCCCTCCCAAAACATCCCGCTCTCGCTTTTTAAACAAGAAACCTCCTCAAAGCAGGCTAAACTACATGAACCAAAGTGTTCAATCAACACTATCAGTGTTCCTCCAGCATTCGGCCACAACGATAACAAAGACATGTCGCTGTTTAAGGTATAAATTCACTAATGGCCTATGAGCTAATGGCTAGGGCTAAAGCGTTGCTAAATGTTTAGTCT
>SSNR01000749.1:108157-110657 GCA_006937965.1 Callopanchax toddi | reverse complement strand
TGGAGAACGTTGTTGACACTCAGCTCAGGTCCTGGTTCTCCAAGTCAAAGATCTCCGACCCGTTCCAGTCCGACTTCCTTAAGAAGCACTGGACTGAGACCGCTCTAGTCAGGGTTCCAAACAGCTGCTGATGCAGGTGTAACGCTATTCGAGTGACCGCGGTACGGTGTATACACAATCAGAACTAGGATCATCTGCGGAGCCTGGGAGGGAAATAACACTCAGCTTCAAAAGAGTTTCATGAAGAAATCTGGTGTATTATATATATATATATATATATATATATATATATATATATATATATATATATATATATAAAGCTTGACATTAGTGAACACAAACATAAATAAACAAATGTAACTATAAACAATAATGGTAATGATGTCAAAATAGCAACAGAAAACAAAATATAAACAAATCAAAACCTGTTCCAATGAACAGGAAGTTGGGTTATCAGTCTTTGTAGTTCTGACCACTGAGAGTGATTAGCAATTAGTCCGGTTGGGTAATCCACACAGCGATAGTTTTCCAGCATGCAGGAGTTCCTCCAGCAAGCAAAACTTCATAGAAAATAGTTCTTAATTCCCTACCGCAGAGCAGCAGGGGCTGTCGGCTCACCATCTCAGCTCTATCAGGTGTTAATGCTGAGAACAGGACATAAAGCCTGTAACAAAAACCTGACCTATAAGGCCAGAACCCTGGGTTAGAATAACTCCAACTTGTGCAGGACGATCTAAATCACACCTCATTTGTCAGTTAACACAATAATATATTAACTTAACACAGTTAGTATACTAACAAACACAGAAGATCAACAAGATAATCAGAGTAACATTAATCATGTCAATACTCAAATTCATAGATAAATCATTCACTTTCATGTTTAAACATTTCATTTCATTTCAATCATGGGTCCCATTCATAAAACATCAGAATACTAAAGCCACTGTCCTGTGACAGTGTGACATGCCACCACATACTACTACTGTCAGTTAGAAAAGTTTGTAGTCCTGCAACGCTTACCGTCGAGCGATGGTCAAAGAATTAAACACGGCGATCGACGACGATGATGACGTCACCGGCGGATCATAAGTGGTGTTAACAACTGGCGGATAAAGCGCTGCGGTTAGAACTCCAGGTTATCCGGGCAAACAGTTCAAACATTTTCCAGGTCGGAAGTAGCAACACGTCAGCGCAGCCGCAGCAACAGCTGTGTAAACAGGAAACCGCGCGTCGCGCAAATCGGGGACTTTTTAAAGGTTCCCGCCTCCTTTCAAAATAAAAGCACAGCTGGAACGGGGAAATTGCAGACACCTACGAATCACTGGGCTACACAGGTCAATGCTCCGTCCTGATCCTGCTGGACCTCAGTGCAGCCTTGGACACCGTGGACCAGAACCTCCTACTGAACAGGTCCAAGGTTCTAGCTGGATCTCAGGTTCTGCATCAGACTGGCTCACCTCCTACCTCTCCAACAGAACCTTCTCTGTGAAAACAGAAACCGTCTCTTCAGACACGCCTCCCTGACCCGCGGGGTTCCACAGGGTTCGGTTCTGGGGCCTCTACTGTTCTCATTCTCTATCCTTCCTTTAGCTGCATCATCCAGTCCTCCTCTGACATCCAGGACCACGTCTACGCTGATGACACTGTCCTTCCTGTCCCACCAGTTAGACAGACTGGTCACACTGGTACTCTGCCTGACCCAGACCAGTAACTGGCTGTCCAGAGACTTCCTGGTTCTGAACGCCAACAAGACTGAGACCCTGATCATGGCTCCTCCAGAACTTCATCCTAAAGCTGAACAGGAAGTAGCTTCCTCCTGCTCCTCAGCCACGCCCTCAGTCAGAAACCTGACTCCGTTCTAAACTTTGATTCTCACATTAAATCATCTCTGGCTCCTGATTCTTCCACTGAAGAAACGTCTCAAAACTCCGTAAAGTGGTCTCAACTGCTGACCTGGAGACAATAATCCACGCCTTCGTGTCTTCAGGCCTAGATACTGTAACGCTCTCTTTACCGGTCTGAACAAGTCCTCCCTCAGACGTCTTCAAACATCCAGAACGCAGCAGACAGACTCCTGACTAAATCCAGCAGGAGAACTCACATCAGCCGATTCTAAAGTCCCTTCACTGGCTCCCTGTAGAATCCAGAGTCCAGTTTAAAGTTCCAACAACCATAACTCCTCTCTCTCCATTCTGATCATCCCTTTGATTTCCAGGTTTCTTTTCTCTGTAATAAACAGATGTATAAATTAAGAATCATCAAAACTTTTTAAATGATACAACTTCAGTTTCTGTTTTCATTCAGGTTAGTGAAAAACTTTACTGTAAAAGTAAAAACCAAACTAATATTTTCTCTTCAGACGTGACGGTTTCAGGTTTTCCTCCTTCACCAATGAACTGATGACTCTCAGCCTAATGATGCTCATGGATCCAAACCAACAGAACGCCTGAGCGTACGACCAGATGCCCGTCCTTCTTTATGTCCACTTCTAGACCAG
>SSNR01000749.1:104063-108046 GCA_006937965.1 Callopanchax toddi | reverse complement strand
CCCACAAACAGCCTCCACAAACAAGATAAGAACACTAATGTGATTGAGAGAGAGAGAGAGAGAGGGAGAGAGAGACAGACAGAGAGAGACAGAGATAGAAACGGGAGGCTTTCTAATTTAATAGAAACTCCATCAGACTAATGGAACTGTGGTCCAGCCTCTTACACACACACACACACACACACACACACACACACACACACACACACACACACACACACACACACACACACACACACACACACACACACACACACACACACACACACACACACACACACACACACACACACACACACACACAGGAGTCATTCACTCTGCTGTACTGTACCTTGTGAGCGTGGGAAGCCATTAGCATTCACCACAATGCACTGGGCCACAGAGTTAAATGAAAACATTAAACAGGGAGGAGGAGGAGGAGGAGGAGGAGGAGGACAGATCTGAGTCTGATGGATGGAGTGACAGGAAGGAAAAATAAAAAGATTGACTTTGAATGAAAGGTGGTCCAATGAGAGAGGAGAACAGACAAAGAGAGGGACCAGACTGATGTCATCGTCACCCAGAGTCCTCTGCTCCAACAGGAAGTGAAGACTGAGGGGGCGGAGTCAGGGAGGGATGGAGGCAGAAATGACAAATGGTTTCACTCAGTCTGCCTTGCCCAAAGGTAATAAATAAGTGTGCAGTCCTTTTCTAGCTATCACACACAAACAGCACCGCTCCTCGTCCACACAGCTGATTTATCCCCACTGACGCTCTGAAGAGAAGACGTTTGGACCAGGGACAAGAAGTAGAAACAGGACGTGTCCTTGAGCGCAGCAGCTCATCTCTTTCTCTCCTTTACTCTCTTTTCTGCCTCCTCCTCTTTATTTTTACCAGCGGTCCTCCCTCCATCTGTCTCTCTGATAAAAGACCTTTGTGGCACCACTAAAGTCCTGGCTCTCGATGAGAAGCAAAGCGTCAAGCGTCGTTTCTCCTCAGACTGCCTGTTCTATGATGAAGAACGAACCCTTTACAGTACTTGTGTTAAAGTTCCTTCACAGATGTGGTTTAACTATTTTATAAGTTCCTTTTCCAGTTTTATTCATTTATCCTCACTCCTCATAGACTGTTGTCACAAAGGGACCAGATGGAGTATTAGTATTAGTACTTTTATTAAAAGAAAAAGACCTTATCCAGTAGATGTCTGCTGCCCTCTGGTGGAGGATCTAGGGGTGGTAAGGTAATAATGTATTAATATTAATTAATATTAATAATATGCACTAAAAATTTCCATTTAAAAACAACATTTGTGAATCAGAATGGGGTTTATGCAGTCAGTCACTTCCTGGTTACGATAGGCCCGCCCCCTCACTTCCAGCTCAGAGCTGTCCCCACACAGGACAAGGTCTCAGGTTTGAGCAGAGACCTTGTGCAGCGTGTGGACCTGAGTCTGGTGTTGGTGACTTTTAGCTTCTACAAACCCAAATCTGAGCTCAGAGTCTGTAAACCTGACAGAGTTACTGTATGTTGTTGAGTTCAGTGTTGATTCACCATGACAGCCATCTAGAAAACCAGTCCACTGATACAGGGTTTTCCTGGCACTTCAGTAAAACCTGGACCACCAGCCGTTTGATGCTAGCCGCTAGTTAAAGCAGATCAAAACTCATCGTGGTTTCTTAAAGGACTGGAGCGGATGTGTCGGTAAGCAGCTGTGCTCTGAGTTAGTTTGTCCTTTAGACTGTTTAGAGCTCATCTGGTCCGTCTCATTCAAACAGACGCACCAGGACAGTCACAACCATTAACTCATACTGGGTGCTTTTAGTGCTTCTAAGCCTCTCAGATAAAGTGGCTGTCAGCTGATGTGAAACTGAATGAAAATGGAGCATTTCTCTGTAATAATGGCACAGAAGGAAATCAATCATGAACTGGTTGTTTATTCTGTCTCATATAGAACCTATAGCTGAGTTATGTGTCACTGAAGGCGTGTGAGTGGTAGGATGGAGCCCTTTAAGGCAGGAGAACTCAACTACGTCCGTAAACACAAATCCTAGCTACTGGGCTAAACCCGCTACAGTGTTTTGAAGGTAATCTCTGTGCAGCTCGCGACTTTGTGTTACTGTTCTTCTTCTTTGAGGATTGCGAACAACGTGTAGATACGGAAGTAGGCGTCTTTGAGACCGCTGTGTCATGTCCTTGCACCTCTCAGTGGAGGCTTACAGATGTTCTTTGTCATAAAGTAGTCCCTAGTCTAAAGTAGTTCCTGTAAATCCTTCGTGTTACTTTTTATTTTCTCTTCCAGTCGATCTGTTTACTGAGGTCACTAGTCAGAGTTAGTATCACTAGTATCACTACTGAGTGAGTTTTAAGGACTTTTCTCTCACAATGCTAGTTGTTACCATTCACTTACAGTGTTTTATGCTAAGCTAAAGCTAAAGGAGTCCTGCTGGATCAGGATAACAGCTGGACTGGTTACTAATGGTTTTTGCCCACTGATCTGACTATGAGCAAAAAATGTGTTTTATAATTTATTATTATTATTATTATTATTATTATTATTATTATTATTATACTAATTGATTGATGAATTCATGTTTTAAATAGTAAATAAAACCTGCTCGTCATTTAGTTATTATCACTACTTAAGTCAAATCTATTAAATGATTTTCATGGATAGACCACTTTACTCTTTACCACCATAAAACAAAGCGGTGACATAAATAAGTAATTATTGCTGATGTACTCAGAGCCTGATCACCAGGACATCAATCGTAGCATGAACTGGACACATGATGGCCCATGAAGGATCCAGACTGGGATTCAAACTGCTCTGAAAGCACAGCTGTCCTTTTAGGAATAAATAGAGAAGAATCGCTAAGAGTTACAATCCTAGATAAAGCAGATTGAGTGTCCTGCTCTGGGTGGACAGCTCAGACTCAGACATCGTTCGTTGTGCTAATAGAATCAGAGTGACAGAAGCCAGCAGAGGACTGTGTCTGCATCAGCTCCTCCTTCATCACTACTGAGGATGAGGAGGACGGTGGACTCACAGGAAGAGCAGGCACAGCGTTGATGACCAGACTGGTTCCTGCTGACGTTAGCGTTAGGCTAACGCTAACCCTTTAGCAGGTAACTGGATCCATATCTGTCACCAAGTACTGAATCTGACCCTAACAGATCTATGACGGGTCTCACCCACCCACACACACACACACACACCCACACACACACACACACACACACACACACACACACACACACTCCTAGTCCCTCTGGCTACAGCGTGCAGTACCACTAATATGTCACTGTGACTCTGTTATTGAATTGTGATCTAAACTGGTTTCTTTTATTTCTCATTCTGGACCCTCTTACGAGATTGCAGCTTTGTACCTGACATGAAAAATAGCAGTCCTGTCCAGAAAGCCCAGAGGATTAGAGAGTATGTGGAATGTTTGAGGAGAAAGACAGGAACTTTTTTCATTAGTTCAAGGATTTTTTTAAAAAGTGGTTCAGAGATGCTGGGAACCAACTGTTCAAATGACAACTAGCTCATCCTTTAGTTGTTCATGTTTGGCTCATTTGAAGTATTTGAACTCGACTCTGCCTTCTTTATGACTGTAAAAAAGAAAACAGTCATTCTAAAGGTCAATTCGTCCTCCACCAGAAGAAAGGAATATGTTCACTCTGGGGGGAGTCCGAGAACAAGAAAACGTTGATGTCAGGGTATTCATACTCCCCCAGAACTCTCCTTCAGCGGTGTCTTATATAGGTGTGTGTACCAGGTGTGTGTGTATAGGTGTGTGTACCAGGTGTGTGTGTATAGGTGTGTGTACCAGGTGTGTTTATAGGTGTGTGTACCAGGTGTGTGTGTATAGGTGTGTGTACCAGGTGTGTGTGTATAGGTGTGTGTACCAGGTGTGTGTGTATAGGTGTGTGTACCAGGTGTGTGTGTATAGGTGTGTGTACCAGGTGTGTGTGTATAGGTGTGTGTACCAGGTGTGTGTGTA
>SSNR01000749.1:86563-91563 GCA_006937965.1 Callopanchax toddi | reverse complement strand
AATCAAAGGAACTGTTTTAGTTCAGTGTTTGAATTAACACAGCAGTACACAACAATTAGGTCTAGAACTGAAAACCTGCCAGGCAGCACCTCTCGTTTTGTTCAAACATAAACAGTAAAACGTGAGAGAACCGTTCTTCTCTAACACCAGCTGGTCTACTAGATCAGGACCGGTTTGAACTGGTTCTACTGCTATACTAGAGGAAGAGGTGAATGCTCTAAGAAGGTTTTGTTTCTCCAAAATCTTTACTTGAAGGTCAAAGTATTTCAGTAGAAAGTAAACAGTAACAAGGTCAAAAGTATCAATAAAGTAAAACTAATAACAACATCATCCATCCAGAGAGATCATAAGAACCAAACGTCCACTCCTCAGACCCTAACCTGCACTTTTTAACATGACTGGTATTTTAAATGAGAGACTAGACCAGGGGCGTGGCTACGGGTGGGCCTGGCCCCCCCACTGTGTACCAGGGCCCACCCACTGTGTACCAGGGCCCACCCACTGTGTACCAGGGCCCCCCCACTGTGTACCTGGGCCCACCCACTGTGTACCAGGGCCCACCCACTGTGTACCTGGGCCCACCCACTGTGTACCAGGGCCCACCCACTGTGTACCAGGGCCCACCCACTGTGTACCTGGGCCCACCCACTGTGTACCAGGGCCCACCCATTGTGTACCAGGGCCCACCCAATCAAATGGCTTCCTCAACAAAATGATATATAATTGTTTTATTTTTGAGGGATTTCATTTAAGTAATGGATAAATGAAATAGAACAGAGTAAATTTGACATCAACAGCATGACTGTGTTGTGGTAATTTCATAACTATGACATCATTTGTAAGTCTTGCTCTCATTGGCTATTTTGAATAATTTCTGAACTCTCCAGACGAGCTACGGTAACAGCGCAACTGTGCGTCTGCTGTGACTTGTAGTGTCAACCAAAGCATTTAAGAAATGGCAAAACAAATCTTCATTTCAAAATGTTTCAAAAAACAAAGAGTGGAGGCCCTGTCCTGTGTTACAGGGTTGATGTGCTTTGGAATTTAGATGTTTTGTTCAAAGATCTTTCTGTCGGTTTCTGACAGGTTCCTCTCTTTTGCAGTTCACATTTTGCAGCCTTGTACTTTCACGGAATGTTTTGTGCAACTTTGCATGCTTTAAACTTTGTTTTACAGCGCAGTGTTCATGCATCCTGACGATCTCCTCCATGGAGCGGAGCGCAGTGCATCCTGACTCCCTTTAGCACGCTGACCAAGAGTCTGGATGATTAGCGCCCTCATGCTCCTTCCCTTTACGAGCTTCTTTTCTGCAGAAAGGTGGGAATGAAAATCTAGACTTTTACAAGTAGAAAAGATGTTTTAACTGATGACAGACTGCAGAATCAGAACCACGGAGCAGCATGATGTCTCCAATGCGCTCTCCACTTCTCTCTTTTTCCTCTCTCTCTCTCTCTCTGTGTCCGACCTGAAATATATTTGACCCGACCCGATGGCTCGGGCTGAAATTGAGACCTCTAGTGATAAACACAGAGCAGCTCTCAGATCACTTCTCTCAGCATCAGCTGTGTGTTGTTTTACCTCAACCAGCAGGTGTCCGTCAGACGCCATCAGAAACATCATCGAAGTGATTGATTCAGCCGTTCTGATGTCAGGTTGTGTTTAAACGAGATCAGTGTGATAATGTTCATGCCTGTCTGAGAGAAGTGTATAAAGTGTAGTGAGGGGTTTTACAGCCTTAAAACTTCTGGTAAAAATATAAAACTGATACTTGGCGGATTTCACCGCAATTGCGGGTTATTTTTAGAACGTAACTCCCAGAATAAACGATGAATCACTGTATAGACACTGATCTGCTGAAACCAAAGTGACATTTACAAATACACTGATTTTCAATTACATTTTTGGGCCCACCCACTTTTTATTAGGCCCGGCCGAAAATCTATTTCTGGCTACGCTACTGGACTAGACTACCTTCAGACAATTCTTAATGTAATCAATAAATGCATCCTCATTTAACAGAACCAAGATGTAAAATTAGCCCAGCACTACCAGTACTACCAGTACTACCAGCACTACCAGTACTACCAGTACTACCAGCACTACCAGTACTACCAGTAATACCAGTACTACCAGCACTACCAGTACTACCAGCACTACCAGTACTACCAGTACTACCAGCACTACCAGTACTACCAGTACTACCAGTACTACCAGCACTACCAGTACTACCAGTACTACTAATCCCTCTGCATCGTGCATGTCTGTAATTCCTCAGATTCTGATGAATGTCCAGTAAAGAGGCCAGTGACCTTTAACTGTGAGACTGCTTTGTCTACTTTTTATTGACTATGTGTCTAACCCATCCATCATCCATCCATCCATCATCCATCCATCCATCCATCCATCCATCCATCCATCCATCCATCCATCCATCCATCATCCATCAATCATCCATCCATCCATCCATCATCCATCCATCCTCCATCCATCATCATCCATCCATCCATCATCCATCCATCCATCCATCAGCCATCATCCATCCATCATCCATCAGCCATCATCCATCCATCATCCATCATCATCGATCCCATCCATCATCCATCCATCCATCCATCCATCCATCATCCATCCATCCATCATCCTACCATCATCCATCCATGATCCATCCATCCATCATCCATCATCCATCATCCATCCATCATCCATCCATCCATCATCCACCATCATCCATCCATCCATCATCATCTCATTCATCCATCCATCATCCATCCATCCATCATCCATCATCCATCCATCCATCCATCAGCCATCATCCATCAGCCATCATCATCCATCCATCATCCATCCATCATCGATCCATCATCCATCCATCCATCATCCATCCATCCATCATCCATCCATCCATCCATCATCCATCCATCATCCATCATCCATCCATCATCCATCCATGATCCATCATCCATCCATCATTCATCATCATCCATCCAATCCATCCATCATCCATCCATCATCCATCCATCCATCCATCCATCCATCCATCATCCATCCATCATCCATCCATCCATCATCCATCCATCATCCATCCATCATCCATCCATCATCCATCCATCCATCATCCATCCATCCATCATCCTACCATCATCCATCCATGATCCATCATCCATCCATCCATCATCCATCCATCCATCATCCATCCATCATCATCCATCCATCATCCATCCATCTCATCCATCCATCCATCATCATCCATCAATCCATCATCCATCACCATCATCCATCCATCATCCATCCATCCATCCATCAGCCATCATCCATCCATCATCATCCATCATCCATCCATCCATCCATCACCATCCATCATCCATCCATCCATCATCCATCCATCCATCATCCATCATCCATCCATCCATCCATCATCCATCCATCCATCCATCCATCATCCATCCATCCATCCATCATCCATCCATCCACCATCCATCATCCATCAACCATCCATCATCCATCCATCAGCCATCCATCCAATCCATCCATCATCCATCCATCCATCATCCATCCTCATCCATCCATCCATCATCCATCCATCATCCATCCATCCATCCATCATCCATCCATCATCCATCCATCATCCATCCATCCATCCATCCATCATCCATCCATGATCCATCATCCATCCATCATTCATCCATCATCCATCCATCATCCGTCCATCCATCATCCATCCATCGTCCATCCATCCATCCATCCATCCATCATCCATCATCAATGATCCATCCATAATCCATCTATCTTCCATCCATCAATCCATCCATCATCCATCCATCATCCATCCATCATCCATCAATTCCATCATCCATCAACCATCCATCAATCCATCATCCATCCATCCATCCATCATCCATCCATCATCCATCCATCCATCATCCATCCATCCATCATCCATCCATCATCCATCCATCATCATCCATCCATCCATCATCCATCCATCATCCATCCATCATCCATCCATCATCCATCCATCCATCATCCATCATCCATCCATCCATCATCCATCCATCATCCATCCATCATCCATCCATCATCCATCCATCATCCATCCATCCATCATCCATCCATCCATCATCCATCCATCATCCATCCATCCATCCATCCATCATCCATCCATCATCCATCCATCCATCCATCATCCATCAATCATCCATCCATCATCCATCCATCATCCATCCATCCATCATCCATCCATCCTCGTCCATCCATCCATCCATCCATCATCCATCATCCATGATCCATCCATAATCCATCTATCTTCCATCCATCATCCATCCCTCATCCATCCATCATCCATCCATCATCCATCCATCCATCCATCCATCATCCATCCATCCATCCATCCATCCATCATCCATCCATCCATCATCCATCCATCCATCAATCATCAATCCATCATCCATCCATCATCCATCATCCATCCATCCATCATCCATCCATCATCCATCCATCATCCATCCATCATCCATCCATCCATCTATCCATCATCCATCCATCATCCATCCATCATCCATCCATCCATCATCCATCCATCATCCATCCATCCATCATCCATCCATCCATCATCCATCCATCCATCCATCAGCCATCATCCATCCATCATCCATCAGCCATCATCCATCCATCATCCATCCATCATCGATCCATCATCCACCCATCCATCATCCATCCATCCATCATCCATCCATCCATCATCCATCCATCCATCCATCCATCCATCCATCCATCCATCAGCCATCATCCATCCATCATCCATCCATCCATCCATCAGCCATCATCCATCCATCATTCCATCCATCATCGATCCATCATCCATCATCCATCCAACATCAATCCATCATCCATCCATCATCCATCCATCCATCCATCCATCATCCATCCATAATCCATCCATCATCCATCCATCATCCATCCATCATCCATCCATCCATCCATCCATCCATCATCCATCCATC
>SSNR01000749.1:27960-52321 GCA_006937965.1 Callopanchax toddi | reverse complement strand
GGATGGATGATGGATGGGTGATGGATGATGGATGGGTGATGGATGGATGATGGATGGGTGATGGATGATGGATGGGTGATGGATGGATGATGGATGGGTGATGGATGATGGATGGGTGATGGATGGATGATGGATGGGTGATGGATGATGGATGGGTGATGGATGGATGATGGATGGGTGATGGCTGATGGATGGGTGATGGATGGTGGATGGATGAGGGATGATGGATGGGTGATGGATGATGGATGAGTGGATGATGGATGATGGATGGATGGATAATGGATGATGGATGGATGGATGATGGATGGATGGATGGATGATAGATGGATGATGGATGGATGAATGGATGATAAATGGATGATGGATGGATGATGGATGGATGATGGATGGTGGATGGATGGATGATGGATAGATGATGGATGGATGATGGATGGGGATGGATGATGGATGGATGGATGATGGATGGGTGATGGATGATGGATGGATGATGGATGGGTGATGGATGATGGATGGATGATGGATGATGGATGGGTGATGGATGGTGGATGGATGGTTGATGGATGGATGATGGATGGATGGATAATGGATGATGGATGATGGATGATGGATGGATGATGGATGATGGATGGGTGATGGATAATGGATGGGTGATGGATAATGGATGGGTGATGGATGATGGATGGGTGATGGATGGATGATGGATGGGTGATGGATGATGGATGGGTGATGGATGGATGATGGATGGGTGATGGATGATGGATGGATGATGGATGGGTGATGGATAATGGATGGGTGATGGATAATGGATGGCTGATGGATGATGGATGAGTGATGGATGATGGATGGATGATGGATGGGTGATGGATGGGTGATAAATGATGGATGGGTGATGGATGGGTGAGGGATGATGGATGGATGATGGATGGGTGATGGATGATGGATGGGTGATGGATGATGGATGGATGATGGATGGGTGATGGATGATGGATGGATTTGTGATGGATGGATGATGGATGGGTGATGGATGGATGGATGGATGGATGAATGGATGGATTGATGGATGGATGATGGATGGATGATGGATGGATAATGGATGAAGGATGGATGATGAATGTATGATGGATGGATGATGGTGGATGGATGATGGATGGATGATGGATGGATGGAATGATGGATGGTTGGATGATGGATGGATGATGGATGGATAATGGATGGATGGATAATGGATGATGATGGATGGATGATGGATGGATGATAAATGGATGATGGATGATGGATGATTGGATGGATGGATGATGGATGGATGGATGATGGATGATTGGATGGATGGATGATGGATGGATGGATGGATGATAAATGGATGATGGATGGATGAATGGATGATAAATGGATGATGGATGGATGATGGATGGATAATGTATGATGGATGGATGGATGATGATAGATGATGGATGGATGATGGATGTGTGATGGATGATGGATGGATGATGGATGGGTGAGGGATGATGGATGGATGATGGATGGGTGATGGATGATGGATGATGGATGGGTGATGGATGATGGATGGATGATGGATGGATGGATGATGGATGGGTGATGGATGATGGATGGGTGATTGATGGATGATGGATGGGTGATGGATGATGGATGGGTGATGGATGATGGATGGATGAGGGATGGATGATGGATGGATGATGGATGGATGAATGGATGGATGATGGATGGGTGATGGATGATGGATGGGTGATGGATGATGGATGATGGATGGGTGATGGATGATGGATGGATGGATGATGGATGGGTGAGGGATGATGGAAGGATGATGGATGATGATGGATGATGGATGGATGATGGATAATGGATGGGTGATGGAAGGATGATGGATGGGTGATGGATGATGGATGGATGATGGATGGTGATGGATGGGTGATAGATGATGGATGGGTGATGGATGGGTGAGGGATGATGGATGGATGATGGATGGGCGATGGATGATGGATGGGTGATGGATGGATGATGGATGGGTGATGGATGATGGATGGGTGATGGATGATGGATGGATGGATGGATGGATGGATGGATGGATGGATGGATGATGGATGATGGATGGATGGATGGATATATGATGTATGGATGGATAGTGGATGATGGATGGATGGATGATGTATGGATGGATAGTGGATGGATGATGGATGGGTGATGGATGGGTGATGGATGATGGATGGATGATGGATGGGTGATGGATGATGGATGGGTGATGGATGGTGGATGGGTGATGGATGATGGATGGGTTATGGATAATGGATGGATGGGTGATGGATAGATGATGGATGGATGATGGATGGGTGATGGATGATGGATGGATGGATGATGGATGGATGGATAGTGGATGGATGATGGATGGATGGATGATGGATGGATGGATGATGGATGGATGATGATGGTGGAGGGATGGATGGATGGATGATGGATGGATGGATGGATGGATGGATAATAAATGTATGATGGATGGATGGATGGATGGATGATAAATAAATGATGGATGGATGATGGATGGATAATGTATGATGGATAAATGGATGATGGATAGATGATGGATGGATGATGGATGTGTGATGGATGATGGATGGATGATGGATGGGTGAGGGATGATGGATGGATGATGGATGGGTGATGGATGATGGATGATGGATGGGTGATGGATGATGGATGGATGATGGATGGATGGATGATGGATGGGTGATGGATGATGGATGGTTGATGGATGGACGATTGATGGATGATGGATGGATGATGGATGGGTGATGGATGATGGATGGATGATGGATGGGTGATGGATGATGGATGGGTGATGGATGATGGATGGATGATGGATGGGTGATGGATGATGGATGGATGATGGATGGGTGATGGCTGGATGGATGGATGGATGATGGATGGGTGAGGTGATGGATGGATGATGGATGGATGGATGATGGATGATTGGATGGATGGATGATGGATGGATGGATGGATGATAAATGTATGATGGATGGATGGATGGATGGATGATAAATAAATGATGGATGGATGATGGATGGATAATGTATGATGGATAAATGGATGATGGATAGATGATGGATGGATGATGGATGTGTGATGGATGATGGATGGATGATGGATGGGTGAGGGATGATGGATGGATGATGGATGGGTGATGGATGATGGATGATGGATGGGTGATGGATGATGGATGGATGATGGATGGATGGATGATGGATGGGTGATTGATGGATGATTGATGGTTGATGGATGGTGGATGGATGATGGATGGGTGATGGATGGATGATGGATGATGGATGGGTGATGGATGGTGGATGGGTGATGGATGATGGATGGGTTATGGATAATGGATGGATGGGTGATGGATAGATGATGGATGGATGATGGATGGGTGATGGATGATGGATGGATGGATGATGGATGGATGGATAATGGATGATGGATGGATGGATGATGGATGGATGGATGATGGATGGATGATGGGTGGAGGGATGGATGATGTATGTATGGATGGATGGATGGATGATGGATGGATGATGGATGGGTGATGGATGGGTGATGGATGTTGGATGGATGATTGATGGTTGATGGATGGTGGATGGATGATGGATGGTTGATGGATGATGGATGGGTGATGGATGATGGATGGGTGATGGATAATGGATGGATGGGTGATGGATGGATGATGGATGGATGGATAATGGATGATGGATGGATGGATGATGGATGGATGATGGATGATGGATGGGTGATGGATGATGGATGGATGGATGATGGATGGGTGATGGATGGATGATGGATGGATGATGGATGGGTCATGGATGATGGATGGATGAGGGATGGGTGATGGATGATGGATGCATGATGGATGGGTGAGGGATGATGGATGGATGATGGATGGGTGATGGATGATGGATGGGTGATGGATGATGGATGGATGATGGATGGATGGATGATGGATGGATGGATGATGGATGGATGGATGGATGGATGATGGATGGATGGATGATGGATGGATGGATATATGATGTATGGATGGATAGTGGATGATGGATGGATGATGAATGGATGGATGGATGATGGATGGATGATGGGTGGAGGGATGGATGATGTACGTATGTATGGATGGATGGATGAATGGATGGATTGATGGATGGTTGATGGATGGATAATGGATGAAGGATGGATGATGAATGTATGATGGATGGATGATGGATGGGTGAGGGATGGTGATGGATGATGGATGGGTGATGGATGATGGATGGGTGATGGATGATGGATGGGTGATGGATAATGGATGGATGGGTGATGGATGGATGATGGATGGATGGATAATGGATGATGGATGATGGATGGATGGATGATGGATGGATGGATAATGGATGATGGATGGATGGTTGGATGATGGATGGATGATGGATGGATAATGGATGGATGGATAATGGATGATGATGGATGGATGATGGATGGATGATAAATGGATGATGGATGGATGGATGATGGATGATTGGATGGATGGATGGATGGATGATGGATGATTGGATGGATGGATGATGGATGGATGGATGGATGATAAATGGATGATGGATGGATGAATGGATGATAAATGGATGATGGATGGATAATGTATGATGGATGGATGGATGATGGATAGATGATGGATGGATGATGGATGTGTGATGGATGATGGATGGATGATGGATGGGTGAGGGATGATGGATGGATGATGGATGGGTGATGGATGATGGATGGTTGATGGATGGATGGATGGATGATGGATGGATGATGGATGGATGGATAATGGATGATGATGGATGGATGATGGATGGATGAGATTGGATGATGGATGGATGGATGATGGATGATTGGATGGATGGATGATGGATGGATGGATGGATGATAAATGGATGATGGATGGATGAATGGATGGATGGATATATGATGTATGGATGGATAGTGGATGGTGGATGGATGATGAATGGATGGATGGATGATGGATGGATGATGGGTGGAGGGATGGATGATGTACGTATGTATGGATGGATGGATGAATGGATGGATTGATGGATGGTTGATGGATGGATAATGGATGAAGGATGGATGATGAATGGATGATGGATGGATGATGGATGGATGGATAAGGGATGATGATGGATGGATGATGGATGGATGATAAATGGATGGATGGATGGATAATGGATGATGGATGGATGATGGATGGATGGATGGATGATGGATGGATGATGGATGGATGATGGAAGGATGATGGATGATGGATGGATGGATGGATAATGGATGATAGATGGATGATGGATGGATGGATGATGGATGGATGATGGATGGATGATGGATGGATGGATGATTATGGATGATGGATGGATGCATAATGGATGGATTATGGATGGATGGATGATGGATAGATGGATGGATGATGGTTGGACGATGGATGGGTGATGGATGGATGATGGATGGATGATGGATGGATGATGGATGGGTGATTGATGGATGATGGATGGGTGATGGATGATGGATGGATGATGGATTGGTGATGAATGGGTGATGGATGGATGATGGATGGATGATGGATGTATGGATGATGGATGGGTGATGGATGTTGGATGGGTGATGGATGATGGATGATGGATGATGGATGGATGATGGATGGATGGATGGATGATGGATGGGTGATGGATGATGGAGGGGTGATGGATGACGGATGGATGGGTGATGGATGATGGATTGATAATGAATGGATGATGGATGGATGGATGATGGATGGGTGATGGATGATGGATGATGGATGGATGGATGATGGATGCATGATGGATGGATGGATGATTGATGGATGATGAATGGGTGATGGATGATGGATGGATGGATGATGGATGGGTGATGGATGATGGATGGATGATGGGTGATGGGTGATGGATGGATGGATGATGGATGGATGGATGATGGATGGGTGATGGATGGGTGATGGATGATGGATGGATGATGGATGATGGATGGATGATGGATTGATGATGGATGGGTGATGGATGATGGATGGATGATGGATGGATGACGGATGGGTGATGGATGATGGATGGATGATGGATGGGTGGATGGATGATGGATGATGAATTGATAATGGATGGATGGATGGGTGATGGATGATGGATAGGTGGATTATGGATGGGTGATGGATGATGGATGATGGATGGATGGGTGATGGATGATGGATGATGGATGATGGATGGATGGTGGATGGATGGATGGAGGATGGATGGGGATGGATGATGGATGGGTGATGGATGATGGATGGATGATGGATGGATGGATGATGGATGGATGGATGATGGATGGATGGATGATGGATGGGTGATGGATGGATGATGGATGATGGGTGATGAATGATGGATGGATGATGGATTGATGATGGATGGATGGATGATGGATGAATGATGGATGATGGATGGATGATGGATGGGTTATGGATGATGGATGATGAATTGATAATGGATGGATGGATGGGTGATGGATGATGGATGGGTGATGGATGGATGATGGATGGGTGATGGATGATGGATGGATGATGGATGGGTGATGGATGATGGATGGATGATGGATGGATGGATAATGGATGATGGATGGATGATGGATGGATGGATGGATAATGGATGATGGATGGATGGATGGATAATGGATGATGGATGGATGGATGATGGATGGATGATGGATGATGGATGGGTGATGGATAATGGATGGGTGATGGATAATGGATGGGTGATGGATGATGAATGGGTGATGGATGGATGATGGATGGGTGATGCATGATGGATGGGTGATGGATGGGTGATGGATGGGTGATGGATGATGGATGGGTGATGGATGATGGATGGATGATGGATTGATGATGGATGGGTGATGGATGATGGATGGATGATGGATGGATGACGGATGGGTGATGGATGATGGATGGATGATGGATGGGTGGATGGATGATGGATGATGAATTGATAATGGATGATGGATGGGTGATGGATGATGGATGGATAATGGATGATGGATGGATGGATGGATAATGGATGGATGGATGGGTGATGGATGATGGATGGGTGATGGATGGATGATGGATGGGTGATGGATGATGGATGGATGATGGATGGGTGATGGATGATGGATGGGTGATGGATGATGGATGGGTGATGGATAATGGATGGATGGGTGATGGATGGATGATGGATGGATGGATAATGGATGATGGATGATGGATGGATCGATGATGGATGGATGGATGATGGATGATGGATGGATGATGGATGGATAGATGATGGATGGATGGATGATGGATGATGGATGGATGATGGATGGGTGATGGATGATGGATGGATGGATGATGGATGATGGATGGATGATGGATGGATGGATGATGGATGGATGGATGGATGGATGGATGGATGGATGATGGATGGATGATGGATGGATGGATGATGGATGGATGGATGATGGATGATGGATGGATGATGGATGGATGGATGAATGGATGATGGACGGATGGATGGATGATGATGGATGGATAATGGATGATGGATGGATGGAATGACGGATGGTTGGATGATGGATGGATGATGGATGGGTGATGGATGATGGATGGATGATGGATGGATGGATGGAGGGAGGGATATATGATGTATGGATGGATAGTGGATGATGGATGGATGATGAATGGATGGATGGATGATGGATGGATGATGGGTGGAGGGATGGATGATGTACGTATGTATGGATGGATGGATGAATGGATGGATTGATGGATGGTTGATGGATGGATAATGGATGAAGGATGGATGATGAATGTATGATGGATGGATGATGGTGGATGGATAATGGATGCAATGATGGATGATGGATGGTTGGATGATGGATGGATGATGGATGGATGGATGATGGATGGATGGATGGATGATGGATGGATGGATGGATGGATGGATGGATGGATGAATGGATGATGGATGGATGATGGATGGATGGATGGATGATGATGAATGATGGGTGGAGGGATGGATGATGTACGTATGTATGATGGATGAATGATGGATGGATGGATGATGGATGGATGGATGATGGATTGATGGATGATGGATGGGTGATGGATGGATGATGGATGGATGGATAATGGATGATGGATGATGGATGGATGGATGATGGATGGATGGATGGATGATGGATGGATGGATGGACTGTTGGGTGGATGGATGGACTGTTGGGTGGATGGATGGACTGTTGGGTGGATGGATGGATGGATGGATGGACTGTTGGATGGATGAATGGACTGATGGATGGATAATGGATGGATGGATTGGTGATGAATGGATGATGGATGGATTGATGGATGATGGATGGATGGATGATGGATGGGTGATGGATGATGGATGGATTGATGGATGGATGATGGATGGGTGATGGATGATGGATGGATGATGGATGGATGGATGATGGATGGATGATGGATGGGTGAGGGATGATGGATGGATGATGGATGGGTGATGGATGATGGATGGGTGATGGATGATGGATGGGTGATGGATAATGGATGGATGGGTGATGGATAGATGATGGATGGATGATGGATGGGTGATGGATGATGGATGGATGGATGATGGATGGATGGATAATGGATGATGGATGGATGGATGATGGATGGATGGATGATGGATGGGTGATGGATAATGGATGGAGGATGGATGGGTGATGGATGATGGATGATGGATGGATGGATGATGGATGGTGGATGGATGATGCATGGATAGATGATGGATGGATGGATGGATGGATGAAGGGATGGATGGATGGATGGATGATGGATGGATAATGGATGAAGGATGGATGATGAATGTATGATGGAAGGATGATGGTGGATGATGGATGGATGGATGAAGGATGATGGATGGATGGATGATGGATGGGTGATGGATGAATGATGGATGATGGATGGATGGTGGATGGATGATGGATGATGGATGGGTGATGGATGGATGATGGATGGGTGATGGATAATGGATGGATGATGGATGGATGATGTATGGATGATGGATGATGGATGGATGGATGGATAATGGATGATAGATGGATGATGGATGGATGGATGATGGATGGATGATGGATGGATGATGGATGGTGGATGATGGATGGATGATGGATGGATGGATGGTGGATGGGTGATGGAGGATGGATGGGTGATGGATAATGGATGGATGGGTGATGGATGGATGATGGATGGATGGATAATGGATGGATGGATGATGGATGATGATGGATGATGGATGGGTGATGGATGGATGGATGATGGATGGATGAATGATGGATAGATGGATGATGGATGATGGATGGAGGGATGATGGATGGGTGATGGATGGATGGATGGATGATGGATGATGGATGGATAATGGATGGATGGATTGGTGATGGATGGAGGATGATGGATGGATGGATGATGGATGGATGATGGATGGATGATGGATGGATGGATGGATGATGGATGGATGGATGGATGATGGATGGATGGATTGGTGATGAATGGATGATGGATGATGGATGGATGATGGTGGATGGATAATGGATGATGGATGGATGGAATGACGGATGGTTGGATGATGGATGGATGAGGGAGGAGGGATGGATGGATGATGGATGGATGGAGGAGGGATGGATGGATGGAGGGTGATGGATGGATGAGGGATGATGGATGGAGGGATGATGGATAGGTGATGGATGAGGGATGGATGATGGATGATGGATGGATGATGGGTGATGGGTGGATGGATGATGGATGGATGATGGATGGATGGATGATGGATGGATGGATGATGGATGGATGGATGATGATGGATGATGGATGGATGGATGATGGATGGATGATGGATTGATGATGGATGGATGATGGATGGATGGATGATGGATGGATGATGGATGGGTGATGGATGATGGATGGGTGATGGATGGATGATGGATGGGTGATGGATGAGGATGGGTGATGGAGGATGGATGATGGATGGATGGATGATGGATGATGGATGGATGATGGATGATGGATGGATGGATGATGGATGGATGATGGATTGATGGATGGGTGATGGATGGATGATGGATGGGTGATGGATGATGGATGGGTGATGGATGATGGATGGATGATGGATGGATCATGGATGGATGCATGATGGATGGATGGATGATGGATGGATGGATGAGTGATGGATGGATGATGGATGGATGGATGGTGGATGATGGAGGGGTGATGGATGATGGATGGATGATGGATTGGTGATGAATGGGAGAGGATGGATGATGGATGGATGATGGATGGATGGATGATGGATGGATGATGGATGGATGATGGATGGATGGGTGATGGATGATGGATGATGGATGATGGATGGATGGATGATGGATGGGTGATGGATAATGGATGGATGATGGATGGGTGATGGATGATGGATGATGGATGGATGATGGATTGATGGATGGATGGATGATGGATGGGTGATGGATGGATGATGGATGGGTGATGGATGGATGATGGATGGGTGATGGATGATGGATGATGGATGGATTCATGATGGATGGATGGATGATGATGGATGCAGGGATGATGGATGTGGATGGATGATGGATGGATGGATGATGGATGGATGGATGGATGGATGGATGGATGGAGGGATGGATGATGGATGGATGATGGATGATGGGTGATGAATGATGGATGGATGATGGATGATGGTGGATGATGGGTGATGGATGATGGATGATGGATGGATGATGGATGGATGATGGATGGGTGAGGGATGGGTGATGGATGATGGATGGATGATGGATGGATGATGGATGTATGGATGATGGATGATGGATGGGTGATGGATGATGGATGGATGGATGATGGATGGTGATGGATGATGGATGGATGGATGATGGATGGTGGATGGATGGATGATGGATGGGTGATGGATGATGGATGGATGGATGATGGATGGATGGACAGATGGATGATGGATGGGTGATGGATGATGGATGGATGATGGATGGATGGATGATGGATGGATGGATGATGGATGATGGATGGATGATGGATGATGGATGGATGGATGATGGATGGATGATGGATTGATGATGGATGGATGGATTGGTGATGAATGGATGATGGATGATGGATGGGTGATGGATGATGGATGGATGATGGGTGATGGGTGATGGATGATGGATGGATGATGGATGATGGATGGATGATGGGTGATGGGTGATGGATGATGGATGGATGATGGATGGATGGATGATGGATGGATGGATGATGGATGGATGGATGATGGATGGGTGATGGATGATGGATGATGGATGGATCGATGATGTGATGGATGGGTGATGGATGATGGATGGATGATGGATGGGTGATGGATAATGGATGGATTCATGATGGATGGATGGATGGATGATGGATGGGTGATGGATGGATGGATGGGTGATGGATGATGGATGGATGGATGATGGATGATGGATGGATGGATGATGGATGATGGATGATGGATGGATGGATGGATGGATGGATGGATGGATGGATGGATGGATGGATGGATGGATGATGGATGGATGATGGATGATGGGTGATGAATGATGGATGGATGATGGATTGATAATGGATGGATGGATGATGGATGAATGATGGATGATGGATGGATGATGGATGGGTTATGGATGATGGATGATGAATTGATAATGGATGATGGATGATGGATGGATGATGGATGGGTGATGGATAATGGATGGATGATGGATGGGTGATGGATGGGTGATGGATGATGGATGGGTGATGGATGGGTGATGGATGGATGATGGATGATGGATGGGTGATGGATAATGGATGGATGATGGATGGGTGATGGATGATGGATGGGTGATGGATGATGGATTGATAATGGATGGATGGATGGATGATGGATGGGTGGGTGATGGATGATGGATGGATGATGGGTGATGGATGATGGATGGATGATTGATGGATGGATGGCTGATGGATGGATGGATGATGGATAGGTGGATTATGGATGGGTGATGGATGATGGATGATGGATGGATGGATGATGGATGATGGATGGATGATGGATGGATGAGATGATGGATGGATGGATGGATGGATGGATGATGGATGATGGATGGATGATGGATGGATGGATGATGGATGGATGATGGGTGATGGATGGTGGGTGGATGGATGATGGATGGATGGTTGATGGATGGGTGATGGATGATGGATGATGGATGGGTGATGGATGGATGATGGATGGGTGATGGATAATGGATGGATGATGGATGGGTGATGGATGGGTGATGGATGATGGATGGGTGATGGATAATGGATGGATTCATGATGGATGGATGGATGGATGATGGATGGGTGATGGATGATGGATGGATGGATGATGGGTGGTGGATGGATGATGGATGGAGGGATGGAGGATGGATGGAGGATGATGATGGATGGATGATGGATGGGTGATGGATGATGGATGGGTGATGGATGGGTGATGGATGATGGATGGATGATGGATGGGTGATGGATAATGGATGGATTCATGATGGATGGATGGATGATGATGGGTGATGGGTGATGGATGATGATGGGTGATGGATGGGTGATGGATGATGGATGGATGATGGATGGATGATGGATGGGTGATGGATGATGGATGGGTGATGGATGGATGGCTGATGGATGGATGGATGATGGATAGATGGATTATGGATGGGTGATGGATGATGGATGATGGATGGATCGATGATGGATGGATGGATGATGGATGATGGATGGATGATGGATGGATAGATGATGGATGGATGGATGATGGATGATGGATGGATGATGGATGGATGATGGGTGATGGATGATGAATGATGGATGGATGGATGATGGATGGATGGATGATGGATGGATGGATGATGGATGGGTGATGGATGATGGATGGGTGATGGATGATGGATGGATGATGGATGGATGATGGATGGGTGATGGATGATGGATGGATGATGGATGGGTGGATGGATGATGGATAATGGATGGATGGATGATGGATGGGTGATGGATAATGGATGGATGATGGATGGGTGATGGATGGATGATGGATGGGTGATGGATGATGGATGATGAATTGAGGATGATGGATGGATGATGGATGGATGATGGATGGGTGATGGATAATGGATGGATGATGGATGGGTGATGGATGGGGGATGGGTGATGGATGATGGATGGATGATGATGGATGATGGATGGATGGATGATGGATGATGGATGATGGATGGGTGATGGATGGATGATGGATGGGTGATGGATAATGGATGGATGATGGATGGATGATGATGGATGATGGATGATGGATGGATGATGGATGGATAGATGATGGATGGATGGAGGATGGATGGATGATGGGTGGATGGTTGGTTGATGGATGATGGATGGATGATGGATGGGTTATGGATGATGGATGATGAATTGATAATGGATGGATGGATGATGGATGGATGATGGGTGATGAATGATGGATGGGTGATGGATGATGGATGGGTGAGGGATGGGTGATGGATGATGGATGGATGATGGATGATGGATGGATGATGGATGGATGATGGATGGATGATGGATGGATGGATGATGGATGGATGGATGATGGATGGATGGATGATGGATGGATGATTGATGTGGGTGATGGATGATGGATGGATGATGGGTGATGGATGATGGATGGATGATTGATGGATGATGGATGGATGGATGATGGATGGATGGATGATGGATGGGTGATGGATGGGTGATGGATGATGGATGGATGATGGATGATGGATGGGTGATGGATGATGATGGATGGATGATGGATGATGGATGGATGGATGATGGATGATGGATTGATGATGGATGGGTGATGGATGATGGATGGATGATGGATGGATGATGGATGGGTGATGGATGATGGATGGATGATGGATGGGTTATGGATGATGGATGAATGATGGGTGATGGATGATGGATGAAGGATTGATGGATGATGCATGGATGGATGATGGATGGGTGATGGATGATGGTGGATGGATGATGGATGATGGATGGATGGATGATGGATGATGGATGATGGATGGGTGATGAGTGATGGATGATGAATTGATGATGGATGGATGGATGATGGATGGGTGATGGATGATGGATGATGGATGGGTGATGGATGGGTGATGGATGATGGATGGGTGATGGATGGGTGATGGATGATGGATGGATGATGGATGATGGATGGATGATGGATGGGTGATGGATGGATGGCTGATGGATGGATGGATGATGGATGGATGGATGATGGATGGGTGATGGATGATGGATGGATGATGGATGGATGATGGATGGGTGATGGATGATGGATGGATGATGGATGATGGATGGATGGATGATGGATGATGGATGGGTTATGGATGATGGATGATGGATTGATGATGGATGGATGGATGATGGATGGGTGATGGATGATGGATGATGGATGGGTGATGGATGGATGATGGATGGATGGATGATGGATGGATGATGGATGATGGATGAGGGATGGGTGATGGATGGGTGATGGATGATGGATGGATGATCGATGGGTGATGGATGGATGATGGATGGTTGATGGATGATGGATGGATTCATGATGGATGGATGGATGATGGATGGGTGATGGGTGATGGATGATGAATGATGGATGGATGGATGATGGATGGATGGATGATGGATGGATGGATGATGGATGGGTGATGGATGATGGATGGATGGATGGATGATGGTGATGGATGGATGATGGATGGGTGATGGATGATGGATGGATGATGGATGGGTGATGGATGGGTGATGGATGATGGATGGGTGATGGATGGGTGATGGATGGATGATGGATGATGGATGGGTGATGGATAATGGATGGATGATGGATGGGTGATGGATGATGGATGGGTGATGGATGATGGATTGATAATGGATGGATGGATGGATGATGGATGGGTGGGTGATGGATGATGGATGGATGATGGGTGATGGATGATGGATGGATGATTGATGGATGATGGATGGATGGATGGATGGATGGATGGATGATGGATGATGGATGGATGATGGATGGATGGATGATGGATGGATGGATGATGGATGATGGATGGGTGATGGATGATGGCTGATGGATGGATGGATGATGGATGGATGGATGATGGATGGGGGATGGATGATGGATGATGGATGGATGATGGATGGATGATGGATAATGGATGGATGATGGATGGATGATGGATGGGTGATGGATGATGGATGGTGAATTGATAATGGATGGAGGGATGATGGATGGGTGATGGATGGGTGATGGATAATGGATGGATGATGGATGGGTGATGGATGATGGATGGGTGATGGATGATGGATTGATAATGGATGATGGATGGATGATGGATGATTGATGATGGATGGATGGATGATGGATGATTGATGGATGATGGATGGATAGATGATGGATGGATGATGGATGGGTGATGGATGATGGATGATGAATTGATAATGGATGGATGGATGGGTGATGGATGATGAATGATGGATGGGTGATGGATGATGGATGGATGATGGATGGGTGATGGATGATGGATGGATGATGGATGGATGGCTGATGGATGGATGGATGATGGATAGATGGATGATGGATGGGTGATGGATGATGGATGGATGATGGATGGGTTATGGATGATGGATGATGAATTGATAATGGATGGATGGATGATGGATGGGTGATGGATGATGGATGATGGATGGGTGATGGATAATGGATGGATGATGGATGGGTGATGGATGATGGATGGGTGATGGATGATGGATTGATAATGGATGGATGGATGGATGATGGATGGATGGGTGATGGATGATGGATGGATGATGGATGGGTGATGGATGATGGATGGGTGATGGATGGATGGCTGATGGATGGATGGATGGTGGATGGGTGATGGATGGATGATGGATGGTTGATGGATGATGGATTGAGGGATGATGGATGGATGGATGATGGATGATGGATGGATGATGGATGGGGGATGGATGATGGATGGGTGATGGATGGATGGCTGATGGATGGATGGATGATGGATAGATGGATGATGGATGGGTGATGGTGATGGATGATGGATGGGTGATGGATGATGGATTGTGGATGGATGGATGGTGGATGGATGGATGATGGATGGGTGATGGATGATGGATGGGTGATGGATGGATGGCTGATGGATGGATGGATGATGGATGGATGGATGATGGATGGATGGATGATGGATGATGGATGGATGATGGGTGATGAATGATTGATGGATGATGGATTGATGATGGATGGGTGATGGATGATGGATGGATGATGGATGGGTGATGGATGGATGATGGATGGGTTATGGATGATGGATGATGAATTGATAATGGATGGATGGATGATGGATGGGTGATGGATGGGTGATGGATAATGGATGGATGATGGATGGGTGATGGATGATGGATGGGTGATGGATGATGGATTGATAATGGATGGATGGATGGATGATGGATGGATGGATGATGGATGATGGATGGATGGATGAACGATGAGATGTTTTTCCAGAGTTACCACCTCATATTGACTCTATGAGGTTCATCATGTCTTCTTCTCTTTAAGGTCAGTTCTGGGCCGGTCACGCCCACTGGGAGAACAGCTGATAACGACGCGTCACCATGACATCGGGGACTCCTCTGATGACGGCCATAGTCGACGGTGGAAACATGTGAACATAAAGAAGGTGCCACGACTTTACACGTCTGAACAAAGAGAACGATTACCACCTCCCTTCTCTTCCTCCTCTGTTGCAGCAGATGTGAATCACAGACATGTGGTGACATCATAATGTCCTGACGAGGGGGATGCTTTGATCTTTTTAGCGTTCAGTCATTTTGGACTAAACCTTTTTGTAAAACATGTTTAAGTAATTTAACACATTTTAAAGCTCAGATGGAAAACAATGAAGTCCATATGGTCAATGTGTCGTTTACATCCTTTATGTTGAGGCAGACGTGGGTCTGATGCTAGGCTCCTCTGTAGATGAGCAGTCTGAGCTCAACACAACAATCACAGCTAATGGGGTTCCATCTAATGAATCAGGTGCAAACTAGTTTAACAAAGGCAGGAGGGATCAATGAGTCTTCTGCTCTCATAACTCATTTACATCCATAAGGTGTGTGATTACACTAAGAGCAGACCTGCTGATGGGTCAGCTCCAGGATTGTGCTGATGCAGCACAAAGAGCCTCCAGGCCTGATGATAAGTTGAGAGCAGGCTGTTAAATCCTGAACGGCGTGTCTTCACCTGTTAGAAACCACTTTACAGAAGATCTTTGAGAGGTTGGCTTTAATATCATTATGGGATAGAAGGCATTACCAGGTTTATCCAACAGCTGTCCTGTATCTTAGACTTTAATGGGATGTCGTTAATTAAAATATGTCATTATCAATTTTCCCTGAGCACTTCGCCACGTCTCCTCCGTGTTCAACTTTAACCTTTAAGACCGGAGGTCTAACAGGTTCACATCAAAGGGTTTTAGTAGCTGCAAGAAAAAAGAAGAATCTTTTATTCAGGATCTACCAGGAATTCTCTAAGTCACCAAAACAGTGTCTGCTGATTGGAATTGGCCAATGGCAAACTCAGAAATCAGCTGTTTTATATTTTAGCCTGTAACGTGACCATTGCCAATAATAATAAACAACAGCAATAAACCAAATCTAACATTTTCCAGGGCTGTGAACACCACATCACTAAGTGCTAATTCACACCCACAACGACATGGACATGAAAGATTTAGCTGCCAGTATCAAAATGTTCAAATTAATCAGAAATGGGGGGGGTGGACAGCAGCTCTACAGTAGTGTGGCCATACGTAGATTAGTTAAAAAGAGGACACATGGCTCAGAGTGAAACAGTCTGATTCTGGTTAATTAAAGAAGTCGTCTCTGTGTTTTTATGAAGGACAGTTAAACAATGTAGCGTTTGGAAATAACTATTAGTTATTTTAACTACACCCTCTTCAGATAAACATTAGAACTTATTTCTGGATTATAATGAAAAGTGATAAACTGTCATTTAACCCTGATAAAAGCTAATATTTATTGAAGCTATCTTTAGGTTCTTTGAAAGAGTACAGTGAATTGAAATACCTTATTAATAATGTGAAGCTGAGGCAGGTAAAGATTGAACAACCATTTAATTTGAAAAACCTAAGAACACAGACAGATAAGACAGTTTGAAAGTTTGATGTAGCTCTTTAGAAAGAGCAGCTCTATAGAGACAGCAGCTCTATAGAGACAGTAGCTCTTTAGAAAGAGCAGCTCTATAGAGACAGCAGCTCTATAGAAACAGTAGCTCTATAGAAAGTAGCTCTATAAAAACAGTAGCTCTATTGAAACAGTAGCTCTATAGAGACAGTAGCTCTATAGAGATAGTAGCTATATAGAGACAGTAGCTCTATTGAGACAGTAGCTCTATTGAAACAGCAGCTCTATAGAGACAGTATCTCTTTAGAGACAGCAGCTCTATAGAAACAGCAGCTCTATAGAGACAGTAGCTATATAGACAGTAGCTCTATTGAAACAGTAGCTCTATAGAGACAGCAGCTCTATAGAGACAGTAGCTCTATAGAAACAGCAGCTCTATAGAGACAGTAGCTCTATAGAGACAGTAGCTCTATAGAGACAGCAGCTCTATAGAGACAGTACCTCTATAGAGACAGCAGCTCTATAGAGACAGTAGCTATATAGACAGTAGCTCTATTGAAACAGTAGCTCTATAGAGTCAGCAGCTCTATAGGCAGTAGCTCAAAAGAGACAGTAGCTCTATTGAAACAGTAGCTCTATAGAGACAGTAGCTCTATAGAAACAGTAGCTCTATTGAAACAGTAGCTCTATAGAGACAGCAGCTCTATAGAGACAGTAGCTCCATAGAGACAGTAGCTCTATAAAAACAGCAGCTCTATAGAGACAGTAGCTCTATAGAGACAGTAGCTCTATAGAGACAGCAGCTCTATAGAGACAGTAGCTCTATAACGACAGTAGCTCTATAGAAACAGCAGCTCTATAGAGACAGTAGCTCTACAGAGACAGTAGCTCTATAGAGAAAGCAGCTCTATAGAGACAGCAGCTCTACAGAGACAGCTGCTCTATAGAGACAGCAGCTCTATAGAGACAGTAGCTCTATAAAAACAGCAGCTCTATAGAGACAGTAGCTCTATAGAGACAGTAGCTCTATAAAAACAGTAGCTCTATAGAGACAGTAGCTCTATAAAAACAGCAGCTCTATAGAGACAGTAGCTCTATAAAAACAGTAGCTCTATAGAGACAGTAGCTCTATAAAAACAGCAGCTCTATAGAGACAGTAGCTCTATAGAGACAGCAGCTCTATAGAGACAGTAGCTCTATAGAGACAGCAGCTCTATAGAGACAGTAGCTCTATTGAAACAGTAGCTCTATAGTTACAGTAGCTCTATAGAGATAGTAGCTATATAGAGACAGTATCTCTATAGAAACAGCAGCTCTATAGAGACAGTAGCTCTATAGAGACAGTAGCTCTATTGAAACAGTAGCTCTATAGAGACAGTAGCTCTATAGAGATAGTAGCTATATAGAGACAGTAGCTCTATTGAGACAGTAGCTCTATTGAAACAGCAGCTCTATAGAGAAAGTAGCTCTATAGAGACAGTATCTCTATAGAAACAGCAGCTCTATAGAGACAGTAGCTCTATAGAGACAGCAGCTCTATAAAAACAGCAGCTCTATAGAGACAGTAGCTCTATAGAGACAGCAGCTCTATAGAGACAGTAGCTCTATAGAAACAGCAGCTCTATAGAGACAGTAGCTCTACAGAGACAACAGCTCTATAGAGACAGCAGCTCTATAGAGACAGCAGCTCTATAGAGACAGTAGCTCTATAGAAACAGTAGCTCTATAGAGACAGTAGCTCTATAAAAACAGCAGCTCTATAGAGACAGTAGCTCTATAGAGACAGTAGCTCTATAGAGACAGCAGCTCTATAGAGACGGTAGCTCTATAGAGACAGTAGCTCTATAGAGACAGCAGCTCTATAGAGACAGTAGCTCTATTGAAACAGTAGCTCTATAGAGACAGTAGCTCTATAGAGATAGTAGCTATATAGAGACAGTATCTCTATAGAAACAGCAGCTCTATAGAGACAGTAGCTCTATAGAGACAGTAGCTCTATTGAAACAGTAGCTCTATAGAGACAGTAGCTCTATAGAGATAGTAGCTATATAGAGACAGTAGCTCTATTGAGACAGTAGCTCTATTGAAACAGCAGCTCTATAGAGAAAGTAGCTCTATAGAGACAGTATCTCTATAGAAACAGCAGCTCTATAGAGACAGCAGCTCTATAGAGACAGTAGCTCTATAGAAACAGCAGCTCTATAGAGACAGTAGCTCTATAGAGACAGTAGCTATATAGACAGTAGCTCTATTGAAACAGTAGCTCTATAGAGTCAGCAGCTCTATAGAGACAGCAGCTCTATAGAGTCAGCAGCTCTAGAGAGACAGTAGCTCAAAAGAGACAGAAGCTCTATTGAAACAGTAGCTCTATAGAGACAGTAGCTCTATAGAAACAGTAGCTCTATTGAAACAGTAGCTCTATAGAGACAGCAGCTCTATAGAGACAGCAGCTCTATAGAGACAGTAGCTCTATAGAGACAGTAGCTCTATAAAAACAGCAGCTCTATAGAGACAGTAGCTCTATAGAGACAGCAGCTCTATAGAGACAGCAGCTCTATAGAGACAGTAGCTCTGTAGAGACAGCAGCTCTATAGAGACAGCAACTCTATAGAGACAGCAGCTCTATAGAGACAGCAGCTCTATAGAGACAGTAGCTCTATAGAGACAGTAGCTCTATAAAAACAGCAGCTCTATAGAGACAGTAGCTCTATAGAGACAGTAGCTCTATAGAAACAGCAGCTCTATAGAGACAGTAGCTCTATAGAGACAGTACCTCTATAGAGACAGCAGCTCTATAGAGACAGTAGCTCTATAGAAACACCAGCTCTATAGAGACAGTAGCTCTATAGAGACAGCAGCTCTATAGAGACAGCAGCTCTATAGAGACAGTAGCTCTATAGAGACAGTAGCTCTATAGAGACAGCAGCTCTATAGAGACAGTAGCTCTATAGAGACAGCAGCTCTATAGAGACAGTAGCTCTATAGAGACAGCAGCTCTATAGAGACAGCAGCTCTATAGAGACAGCAGACCTTAGTCCTACCAGACCCGACCCGTCCATCAGTACTGATGCTGGTAACACCCTACAGAGTAAAGCGCTCTACTATGTCATCACTTCTTTCTGTAATGAAGAGTTTCATGTTACTATTTCCAAACCAGGTAGCTGTTTGTTGAATGTAACAAATAAAGTAACTTGTATTCTAACTCAGTTACTTTTAAATTAAAGTAATCAGTAAATTGACTAAATTACTTTATAAAGCATTACTCAGTAATCAGATTACTTATTCAAGCTAACCATAGTAACGCAGTCATCAGCTCCCCTGCAGAGTGTCCTGAGTCGTCTCTGGGGTCTCCTAGTCCACGGTTCCTCTAAGGCTGAGCACAAGAAACTCATTGTGGTGACCTGGAGGTGAGACTTTGCTCTCTCAGTCGTTACCTAAAGCTCGTGACAAGAGGTGAGGGTTGAAACAGATCAACCTGTAAATTCAAATCGTTGTCCTCCAGCCTGGCTCCCTCACATCAGACCGGCTCTGCATCCTCATCACTGAAGATGCTGCACTGATGACTTTAACTCTTCCACTTGAGTAACGGTCTCCAAAAAGCAGAGATGAGTTCCTCACACCGGGCTGCATGTTGGTTAACAGTGTTGCCTCACAGCGAGAAGGTCATGGTTCGAGTCCCGGCTGTGGCTTTTCTGCATGGAGTTGCATGTTCTGCCCATGCATGTGTGGGTATCCCCCACAGATTCAGGCAGCTCCTCTGACTTTTACTCACAGATTCCTTCTGACTGTGTCAAACTGTTGGGTCAGGATTCTGTACCTCAACGTTGAACACATCAGTGGGATAAGCTGTCCTCTGGCGCCCCCTAGTGTTACAGTCCAAACTTACATTTTTATGACAACAGTTTCTCATGATTTCCTAAAATTATCTTTAATGGGTTTATTATTTTATGGCTAAAATAAAAATGATTACCTTTAAACTTTTACATTCAAGAAGCAAAACACGGTCCAGATAAACTCAGGGTCAGACGTTTATCTACTTTAGACAGAAAGGTTTTCCATCTTCACCATTTCAAACTGGTTACCACAGCTTTGAACCAGTAGGTTAAACACGTCCTCTTGGTGTGTTAACATGTACTGTATGTGCTTATTTTCAAACCCACCAATCAGGTGTAAGCATTATAGGAGGTGAGTTCACCTGTTCTCAACCAACGTGAAAGAAGTCAGAAGAGAAAAGGGAGGAACAGAGGACCAGTCCGAACTGGGTCAGAAACTCTTTAATGGTTAGGACCAGTCCGAACTGGGTCAGAAACTCTTTAATGGTTAGGACCAGTCTGAACTGGGTCAGAAACTCTTTAATGGTTAGGACCAGTCTGAACTGGGTCAGAAACTCTTTAATGGTGAGGACCAGTCCGAACTGGGTCAGAAACTCTTTAATGGTTAGGTCCAGTCCGAACTGGGTCAGAAACTCTTCAATGGTTAGGACAAGTCCGAACTGGGTCAGAAACTCTTTAATGGTTAGTACCAGTCCGAACTGGGTCAGAAACTCTTTAATGGTTAGGACCAGTCCGAACTGGGTCAGAAACTCTTTAATGGTTAGGACCAGTCCGAACTGGGTCAGAAACTCTTTAATGGTTAGGACCAGTCCGAACTGGGTCAGAAACTCTTTAATGGTTAGTACCAGTCCGAACTGGGTCAGAAACTCTTTAATGGTTAGGACCAGTCCGAACTGGGTCAGAAACTCTTTAATGGTTAGTACCAGTCTGAACTGGTTCAGAAACTCTTTAATGGTTAGGATCAGTCCGAACTGGGTCAGAAACTCTTTAATGGTTAGGACCAGTCTGAACTGGGTCAGAAACTCTTTAATGGTTAGGACCAGTCTGATCTGGGTCAGAAACTCTTTAATGGTTAGGACCAGTCTGAACTGGGTCAGAAACTCTTTAATGGTTAGGACCAGTCCGAACTGGGTCAGAAACTCTTTAATGGTTAGTACCAGTCCGAACTGGGTCAGAAACTCTTTAATGGTTAGGACCAGTCTGAACTGGGTCAGAAACTCTTTAATGGTTAGGGCCAGTCTGAACTGGGTCAGAAACTCTTTAATGGTTAGGACCAGTCTGATCTGGGTCAGAAACTCTTTAATGGTTAGGACCAGTCCGAACTGGGTCAGAAACTCTTTAATGGTTAGTACCACTCTGAACTGGGTCAGAAACTCTTTAATGGTTAGGACCAGTCCGAACTGGGTCAGAAACTCTTTAATGGTTAGGACCAGTCCGAAGTGGGTCAGAAACTCTTTAATGGTTAGGACCAGTCCGAACTGGGTCAGAAACTCTTTAATGGTTAGGACCAGTCCGAACTGGGTCAGAAACTCTTTAATGGTAAGGACCAGTCCGAACTGGGTCAGAAATTCTTTAATGGTTAGGACCAGTCTGAACTGGGTCAGAAACTCTTTAATGGTTAGGACCAGTCTGAACTGGGTCAGAAACTGTTTAATGGTTAGGACCAGTCCGAACTGGGTCAGAAACTCTTTAATGGTTAGTACCAGTCCGAACTGGGTCAGAAACTCTTTAATGGTTAGTACCAGTCTGAACAAGGTCAGAAACTCTTTAATGGTTAGGACCAGTCTGAACTGGGTCAGAAACTCTTTAATGGTTAGTACCAGTCTGAACTGGGTCAGAAACTCTTTAATGGTTAGGACCAGTCCGAACTGGGTCAGAAAATCTTTAATGGTTAGGACCAGTCCGAACTGGGTCAGAAATTCTTTAATGGTTAGGACCAGTCTGAACTGGGTCAGAAACTTTTTAATGGTTAGGACCAGTCTGAACTGGGTCAGAAACTGTTTAATGGTTAGGACCAGTCCGAACTGGGTCAGAAACTCTTTAATGGTTAGGACCAGTCTGAACTGGGTCAGAAACTCTTTAATGGTTAGGACCAGTCTGAACTGGGTCAGAAACTCTTTAATGGTTAGGACCAGTCCGAACTGGGTCAGAAACTCTTTAATGGTTAGGACCAGTC
>SSNR01000748.1:122142-132861 GCA_006937965.1 Callopanchax toddi | reverse complement strand
TTAACGTCAATATGGGTCACAGAATAAAACTCTTTATCCTCAGAGGAAAATCTCCAACAGGAACACAATGAGTGGTTTATAAGTGGAAGGACGGTCTACCGCGCATCAGGAGGTTGATGGTTCCATCCCTGCTTACCCACCATATGCCTTTGAGCCAGGCACTGACTTCCAACCCCCATCCCCATCCATGAGAATGTGACTCATGATGTGAATCAGTAAAGTCTGGAAGACAAAAGTTCTTTATAAAAATATTCAGCCTCAATGCTCTGATAAGAGGCAACAAGAAGAATAGGATTCTGTAATGTAGACACGGAGCGAGCAGCGGATTCCCTCAGGCTGGGTCATCGTGGTGTCACAGCCGGAGTGAATCACTACATCATCTACTGGTACCTGCTTCTTCCATATCTACAATGCTGACATCATTAACACTGTTCATCCAATCAGAATCATTTAAGGCCTCTGTAGCGATCTCACTGAATTACAGACAACAGCACTCTATTTATTTGTTGGACTATGGTGATGTCATTTACATGCATGCATGGGAAAAATGTGTAAAATTAAGGGGGGCCCAGAAGAAACCGTTTGGGAACCTCTGCTGTATGCACTCACAGGACGTGTTCCTGTTAAATGTACCAAGGGTTCGCACTGAGCTCAGGGAAGAAACATTCAGATCTTCTGCTCCGAATTCATGAAATCAGCTCCAAAACCAACTGGATTTGAAGGAACTGGTCTCTGAAATAGTTTAAACAGGCTTTAATGCTTTAGATACTCAGACATCTGGATGTAAACGCTCTGATCTCTGACTGTTGGGTCTGACTCTGCTCTGTGTCTTTATGTCCTTTTGTTTTCTATGATGATCATTGATACTGGTTGAGCTGCTGCCTGTCCTGGCCAGGACACTTTGTAAAAGAGATTTTTAATCTCAAGAGTCTTTCCTGGTTAAATAAAGATTCAATTAATAAATACAATTTAAGACCAAAACGGTCCGTGTACTTTCAGGCAGTTTGTTTTTTCGTTTTAAACCAAAAATGGAAAAACGAAAACTGACTAGAATCCGTAATAATCCGTGTACTCTTCGTTCTTTCCATTTTCAATTAAAAATAAAAATCGAAAAAGGAATTTTTTCTTTCATATTTTATTTGTTTTTGAAACGGACACAAAACGCCAAAAAAGGTCTTGTTTTTCATATTTTAATCCTAGTCGAAGATCAAAAAAACAAAGGAAAAACGGGCTGTAAGAAAGAATTTGATTTTCATATTTCATTGCTCCGGTTTGCGAGTCCGGTCAAGTTCAAGAAATTGGCAGATTCGAAGTTTGCCGTTCAAAAGCTTCCGATCAAATGGGCGTAATAACAAATACTGGACCTCATTAGAATCGTAGGAAGGTGGTCTACAAGCTACAACCTGGTTTTTATAAAACCATCCCTCCTCCGCTGCAGTTTTACATTTTGATCTCTGGTCCAGTCAGCTGAAGGCTGCTGAGCGGGCAGGGACGTCTACCAATGACCACTCTGTTGACAGCTCTTATGTAAAAATTAAATAACTCTTCTACACTGTACTTTCACCAAACTTATACATAGTGTCAATAGACATCTTCTCTTCAGATTGCATTCTAAAAATATAATTTTTGGGGATTTTTGTTTATATTTTGTTAATATTTTTTATTATATTTACTAGGAACTTTAAACCTGTACACTGTAATCACCATATTATCTACTCTACATACTAGAAGTCACTAAAATCACACAGATGACAGTACATATATACTACAAGTCTCAGCTTCTGGAAATGTAGTTTTTTAAATGATTTTTGGTGAAATATTGTTTATTATTTTTTCAATAACTCCACCACTGTACACTCTGCTGACACCAAACTGACAGAGATGATCACAGGACATCTACTCTCTATACTACAAGCCTTAGTTCTGTTGAAAAACAATCAGCTGATTTGTCTACCTGGATGAGTCTACCTGATTAACTGCATTAACTTATATGTTTGATTTTTCCAGTGAGCGTATGATTGCTGATCGGGAGCTCCTGTATACCACACAAACACCAACGCACAATATGCTGAACTCGACACGAGTACGAAAATAGTCGCAGAGCGGGAAATCGCTGGGAAATCAGCGCTAAAGTCACACAGTGTATGGCCAGCTTAAGGTAGCTAAACCCAGATAACCAGTAAATCAGGTACGCTCCTCTCGGGATAAGCTCAGCAGTGTCCAGGTGTGGTAGAACGTACCTGATGTTAGAGGTAGGAGAAGAAGGCAGCAGAGGTGGGGAGGGGCAGCCATCCTACAGCTGTTGAAGCTCCATCTGGTGTCTGGTCAGAGGAAGCAGCAGCAGTTTACCTCCGTCCTGCGGTCTGACGCTGCCAGGACTTATCCAGACAGTTTATGGTCAGGGGATTACAGAGGCTCCACCCTCAAGCCCAGCTTCACTTCTGCTTTCCTTCATCCTGTTCTCTCCTCACTCTTTGTTTCTCTATCCTCACTCCTTCCTGATTTCTGTCAAAATCACAACCAAACAGACAGGAACACAACAGATGGGTCAGACATTCTGATAGGATGAGATCCAGTGTGTGGGTTCGTGTGCTCCAACCATCCTGCATCTTAGATGACAGAGGGGGGCTGACTGGTGGGGTGATGCATGAAGTGTGTGGAAACCCCTCAGTCTGTCTGTCCACCCATCTGTTAATAAGTAAAGTTTATTTCTGATGATTAAAAGATAAAAACCCAAAGAATAAAGATGATTGCTGCAGCACTGAGGGGTTTAGGTCTAACAGTACTTGGATGATCGTACTTCCTGAGTCTGCCTTGCTGACTGTGTCCTCCTTTGCTCCTCTCCTGTGTGGGGTCCCAGAGGGTTCAGTTTTAGGTCCCTTCCGGTTCTCACTGGTGTCATCAGGACCTGGGGCCTTACCCAGCTGGCACCTGCTGCGCTGACACCTCACATCGTCCACTGTTAAAGGAACGGACTCATCAGGGACTGGTGGAGGAAGAGCTCTCAGATATCTTTCACATTCAGATGAAAAGTCTGGGTTGTCAAAGCGAGTGTAGGACGTGTTGAGCTCTCACACACCTTGTGCTGGATCATTACTGCACATTTGAGTTACATCCTGTTAGTGTCGTACCTTTTGAAATGCTTGTTTTTTGTTCAGAGAAGTCACGTTCTAGTTTGTCCTCATATTTTATTTTTGGTCTAAATATCTAGTTTTTGATATTACGGTTTTCCAATGTCAGTCTGAGCCAAGTCTTATCCCTGGATGCTTTGTGTTTAAAGTACTGTTTATTTGAGGGGGGGGGGGGGGGGGGGGGGGTGTCCATGGATGGAGTAGGAAATGTCCTTATTGTTTTGACCGGGATACATGTAGTTATACAGAAGTTTATGTAGTCAGTGATGGCAGACGCTTTGTCATTCAAGTTCCCATCAAAGATTTCCCAGTCAGCACATGAACCCTGAAGACCAGCAATGGCATCTTCTGACCACTGTGGGGCGCTGTAGTATTGTGGACTTTGTTGTTTGAGTTGTCTGTACAACGGACGCAGAGAGATGATCATATTTGAAATGCATTATTTTAAATCTTAAATACATCAAATGACTAATTGATTTAATAATGTTTATTATCAGTCATGTTTCATATTAATATCAATATTAATAATTACCTTTATGGAGTTTAAACCATGATTCTAAGTGGAATACATTCTCTTTGTGTTTCATCAAGAGTGGACCAGAGGTTCTTGGTAACGCCTTCCAACTATCCTGGCTGATCATTGGTTAGTTGTATTTTATATAAAAACTTCTGTTTCCGGACTAGAAACCTTCTGTCTGGAATCAAGACAGATTCTGGACTTAGGTCAAGTCTGTGGCCTAAAGATGACTCGTCCTTTTTGTAGCAGCTAGAATTTTAAATTTGATCCAGGGAACAACCATACTTTGGAATCCAGCTCCAGTTTGTCAGAACTGTTAAATTCAACGCGACATCATCTGCTGCCAAGGCCACCAGCTTTACCAGATGACGGCTACCTCGGACCAGTCTTCGTTCAGCCTCAGTGATCCTGATCATCAAGACCACCAAGTCCGAGTCGTGATGGACTTCCTCTGAACTCGTCGATACAGACTTCTCCAGACAGCCTGGATCCATCAGGAGCTGGTCTGGTTCAGTGACCCTGGCTAGAATGATGTCAGATTGCTCAACATAACTAATCAATTATCAGTAATTACTAAAATAATCCAGTTTAATTTTTTAATTACTCAACTTCAC
The DNA here is from genome assembly GCA_006937965.1 of Callopanchax toddi. Taxonomy (NCBI): domain Eukaryota; kingdom Metazoa; phylum Chordata; class Actinopteri; order Cyprinodontiformes; family Nothobranchiidae; genus Callopanchax; species Callopanchax toddi. Next base: position 128,599 of record SSNR01000748.1, on the reverse strand, counting down.
ACTCTTTAAGAAGCTTAAAGTCGACCCTTTAATAACATCTCTAATCAGTTTGATAAATGTTTATTAATGTATTGTTTGTTTATTTTGAAAATAAATAGGTTAGAAAATATAATATTGCTTTTTATATAAAACTATATTTTACCTCTGTGTCAAATTATTAATGTGCCGATTCCCTGGTTCCTAAAAGAAGCTCTTTCTAGAGCCAATCTGACATTAAAGGTCCAACAGAGGTAATGACTCAGTTTAGGAGACATTATACTTGTTAAATACTTTGAATTCTTTGACAGTTTAAGTTGAACTACTATACAAAATGTTAGAACACCCCCACTCCCATCAGCACTCACCCCTTCACACACTCACCAACATTCTTTGTTCTCTTTAGAGCTTTAACCTTCTCTTAGCATGATTACTTACTTTATTAAAGCGGCTCTCTGGATTATTTTTCTCTGTATCAAAGTTTTCTAAATGTTCTAAATGATATTTCAGGTCTAAACTATGATCTATGGGTTGAGTTCCACAACATCTGTCATTCTGATGAAGACCCTCCTTCCTCCTAGAGACCCCTTTCCATTATTTCTTGCCGCCGACATTTTTCAGCCAATGAAATTCAAATGTCTGCATTCTCTCAACATGCACGCGCATCGACCAAACCTGTACCAGTAGGGGGCGCTGTCGTACAGGACGCTCCGTGTGTTTCTCTGCCGTCTCAGCCGTTCACTGAGGACTCACGGCTCATTTCTACTAAAAACCTACCCATTCTCCAGCTAAAGATGGATTTATTTTTATTTTTAAACCTTTCACCTCACAGAATGGCAAGGCTTGACAGGGTTACGCGTTTATTTTGGTCAGAAAGTTCATCCAGGGCCGAGTCAAGTTCAGCTTCAGAGTCCAGCAGCAGCTCTCTGCTAACAGAGCTAATATCAGAAGCAGCAGGGACAGAGAGGGCTCTTCAGACCCTCGTAGTGTTGGAATAAGATTGTGAACTGTGAGTGATTAAACCCTACACACTGAGCGGTACAGTTCATGTCCGAAGTATATGTGCCGTGTGCACGCGCGCACACGCGACCGGACGCGCGTGTCGAGATGTTTTGAGGAGGAGCCTTTGGACGCTAGATTCAAAAACTGCTCTCCTGATGAAATCCTCCGGAGTGCTGCTTTAAGTAACATCACCAAAAATATACTTTTATAAACTTCAGTCCATTACATAATCATTTTCATATTATTAGATGGCTGCATGGTGGCACAGTGCTTAGCACTGTTGCCTCACAGCAAGAAGGTTACAGGTTCAAATCCCGGCAGCAGCCTTTCTGTGTGGAGCTGCGTGTTCTCTCCATGCATGCGTGGGTTTCCTCTGGGTTCTCCGTCCTTCCCCTCAGATCACCACCTGCCCTATAGGTGGTGATCCAGGACTCCTTTGAAAAAGAGATTCTGAATCTCATTTGAACATTTCCTGGTTAAATAAAGGCTAATAAATATGACCATGCTGTGATTTAAAGAACAACTGAAAATCAACTTCATTCTTCACAAAATTTGGCGCCTGGTTTTGTTAAGTTTATTTATGCATTTTGGTTAGCAAACAAAACTGATTAACATGTAAAAATCACTTTCTTTAAAATGTTTATGTTGCTCAGTAAATAATTATCTTTTTGGACATTTTTGATAAAAAATGTGACTTCATGCTGAGAAACACACAAAAACCAAAACTTAACAATAAATAGACACAGAAACGCTGGTGGTGCTGCTGGAATCTTCACTCTGAAGAATCCACGTCTCCAAGCTTCAAACTAGCCTGGTAGAAACATCACACAAAAACAGAAAACATTATTAAAGGTCACATGCTTCTAGAATAGGTCTGAGAATAAATCTGTTCACATTTACATTGTTTCATTATAAAGGTATATTTATTTTAAATAGATAAAACACATTTTCTAAATCTTTCTTCAGATGATTGTAGTGACGTTTGTCCACTGCACTGAAATGCATTTTTCCTCTAAATTTGTAGCAAAAAATAATTTAGCTGACAGAAAGTGTCCATGACAAGTAACCAGGGTGGTCCCATAGTGTACCTGGTACCAGGGTGGTCCCATATTGTACCTGGTACCAGGGTGGTCCCATAGTGTACCTGGTACCAGGGTGGTCCCATAGTGTACCTGGTACCAGGGTGGTCCCATAGTGTACCTGGTACCAGGGTGGTCCCATAGTGTACCTGGTACCAGGGTGGTCCCATATTGTACCTGGTACCATGGTGGTCCCTTTTACCTGGTACCAGGGTGGTCCCATATTGTACCTGGTACCAGGGTGGTCCAATAGTGTACCTGGTACCAGGGTGGTCCCATATTGTACCTGGTACCAGGGTGGTCCCTTTTACCTGGTACCAGGGTGGTCCCATATTGTACCTGGTATCAGGGTGGTCCAATAGTGTACCTGGTACCAGGGTGGTCCAATAGTGTACCTGGTACCAGGGTGGTCCAATAGTGTACCTGGTACCAGGGTGGTCCCATATTGTACCTGGTACCAGGGTGGTCCAATAGTGTACCTGGTACCAGGGTGGTCCAATAGTGTACCTGGTATCAGGGTGGTCCAATAGGGTACCTGGTACCAGGGTGGTCCCATAGTGTACCTGGTATCAGGGTGGTCCAATAGGGTACCTGGTACCAGGGTGGTCCAATAGGGTACCTGGTACCAGGGTGGTCCAATAGTGTACCTGGTACCAGGGTGGTCCAATAGGGTACCTGGTACCAGGGTGGTCCCTTTTACCTGGTACCAGGGTGGTCCCATAGTGTACCTGGTACCAGGGTGGTCCAATAGTGTACCTGGTACCAGGGTGGTCCCATAGTGTACCTGGTACCAGGGTGGTCCAATAGTGTACCTGGTACCAGGGTGGTCCAATAGTGTACCTGGTACCAGGGTGGTCCCATTGTGTACCTGGTACCAGGGTGGTCCCATAGTGTACCTGGTACCAGGGTGGTCCAATAGTGTACCTGGTACCAGGGTGGTCCAATAGTGTACCTGGTACCAGGGTGGTCCAATAGTGTACCTGGTACCAGGGTGGTCCCATAGTGTACCTGGTACCAGGGTGGTCCCTTTAGTACCTGGTACCAGGGTGGTCCCATAGTGTACCTGGTATCAGGGTGGTCCAATAGGGTACCTGGTACCAGGGTGGTCCCATAGGGTACCTGGGTGGTCCAATAGTGTACCTGGTACCAGGGTGGTCCAATAGGGTACCTGGTACCAGGGTGGTCCCTTTTACCTGGTACCAGGGTGGTCCCATAGTGTACCTGGTACCAGGGTGGTCCAATAGGGTACCTGGTACCAGGGTGGTCCAATAGGGTACCTGGTACCAGGGTGGTCCCATAGGGTACCAGGGTGGTCCAATAGTGTACCTGGTATCAGGGTGGTCCAATAGGGTACCTGGTACCAGGGTGGTCCCATAGTGTACCTGGTACCAGGGTGGTCCAATAGGGTACCTGGTACCAGGGTGGTCCCATAGTGTACCTGGTATCAGGGTGGTCCAATAGGGTACCTGGTACCAGGGTGGTCCCATAGTGTACCTGGTATCAGGGTGGTCCAATAGGGTACCTGGTACCAGGGTGGTCCCTTTTACCTGGTACCAGGGTGGTCCCATAGTGTACCTGGTACCAGGGTGGTCCAATAGGGTACCTGGTACCAGGGTGGTCCCATAGTGTACCTGGTACCAGGGTGGTCCAATAGGGTACCTGGTACCAGGGTGGTCCCATTTACCTGGTACCAGGTGGTCCAATAGTGTACCTGGTATCAGGGTGGTCCAATAGGGTACCTGGTACCAGGGTGGTCCCATAGTGTACCTGGTACCAGGGTGGTCCAATAGTGTACCTGGTACCAGGGTGGTCCCATTGTGTACCTGGTACCAGGGTGGTCCCATAGTGTACCTGGTACCAGGGTGGTCCAATAGTGTACCTGGTACCAGGGTGGTCCCATAGTGTACCTGGTACCAGGGTGGTCCAATAGTGTACCTGGTACCAGGGTGGTCCAATAGTGTACCTGGTACCAGGGTTTTCCTCTAGGTCCGGTATTGATCTGAGGGCCATGTTAATAATGCTGCGAGCTCGATTGGGGAAGTGGGGGTTCCCGTTACCTTCCCTCCCTCCGTCACGTGTCTTATGTTTCTGTGACTGTCAGAGTTTGTGCTTTATATATTGGAGTCCTTCTTTCCTGTTCAAGTCTCTGAGCTCCGTTGAGCCTAGGGAAAGGGACATGTTTTTATCACCTCCACACACCCTCCCCTCCAAGTGTCTTCCTCTCTACAACGGGAGCACATGTAGAAATGCACATGCCTGTAGACACCAGCTTTCTGTTTTGTTATATGTTGTTTTTCTGAGTCTTGGAAACGGCTGTACTGAACTAAGTTTTGTTGTATCAGGACGCTGATGCAATGACAATAAAGTCATCTTGTATCTTGTACAAGAGACACTTTGGGTGTACTGAGAGGAAGGTCATGGCTCACTTTTGAACTGACGCAGCACGCATCAAGGAGAACACAACACATCACTGACACAAATGTCTCCCACCCATTCAACGTTCTCTTCACTCCATGACGCTCCCTCTGGTGCAGCTGAGGGTTGAAGGCCACAATCTCCCGCCGGTTGACATGTAGATCCAGATACCTCCCACACATCTCATATCTGCTATTGTGGCTGTCTGACTGTTGTGCTTTAATGTTGAGGTGTTTTTTATTGGATCACATATCAGCCCCCTGTCAGAGCAGTGGGGGTTCTCCCTCATTCCTTCAAGTACCCCTCGCTGCATCAAGCGTGAAGGGACGGGGTTGGAACACATTGCAAACCAATACCATATTTGGAACAAAAGGGGACGTCTTACCATTGCTCTCCGTAACTGAAGAGGGCACACATTTTCCATTTTCTATTGGGTTTTTTTTTTTTGTAAACTTTATTTAAAATTTTACAAGTGACACATTACACGTAACAGAAGCCAGAAAAGACACGAAAAATACAGTACAAGATAGAGAACACATGAATGGTTGTTTTAATTTAAACATTTGTCAAGGGGGGGTGAAGTGCAGGAGAACCCAAATGCAAGTGACGGACGAGGAGGCAAAGGTAAAACTCAAAAAGGGATTTATTTCCAAAGGGGATCAAAAATACAAACTGAGGCACAGAGGAAAAAGAGGACTGAACTAAATGAAGTAAACTGGGAAAAGCTAACAAGACTAAGACTAGAAGATAAACAGGACTAGAGCTGGGGGAGACAAAGCAGACGCACGAGCACAGAGACATGACACAGCAGGGCTTAAATACCTGAGGGGTGATCAGGGAGAACGAGAGGCAGGTGTGGACAATCACAAGACAAAGACTAGACCTAAACTAAACACAGGAGAAACTATAAATACTAAACAGTAGGGATGTTCCGATACCACTTTTTTCAAAACCGATCCGATACCAATACTTAAGTCTGAGTACTCGCCGATACCGAGTACCGATACTTCTACCACACAAAAAAATGCAACAAATTGGAATACAGGTTTGATTTTTTTCTTCTCTGCTTTTTACAACAAATAACTGAGTTAGATAAAAAAAAAAAAATATTAAAAATGATCACAAAACTAAAATATAAGGTGAAAAAATAACAATTTTCTGTGATTTCACAGTGAAATTATTGCAGTTTTCCACATTTTAACCAAATAAAATTAACTATTTGGCACCATCTCCAGCTCTCAACCCACACTGTTCCTCTTTAGCTCAATAGCTCCCCCTAGTGTTCAATATAGGAAACTACAACATAAATCACAAGTCACAGACAGTAGTGATGTGACGTTCATGAACGAACCGAATCTTTTGAACGGCTCTTCACTGTGAACGAGGAGAACCGAGTCTTTGTAGAGAACCGTTCATTGTTTTGGGGGGGGTGACTGTAAGCACTATGCACGCCTGCTTTGTATTCACTTTTTAATTTCATGGTGAAACAAACAAAAGCCTGTTAATGCAGGCAGGGGGTCTGAGGGTGAAAGGGAGGGGTGTGGAGAGGAGTTATTGTTGGGAAAGGGCTTGGGTGATGAATCGGTTGGAGGTGTGAACGGCTGTTTTTCAATAGGATGAGTTGAAACTTTCAAGATAACAAAAGAAGTCAAGCTGCCTTCATTGTCAAAGGTGCAGCTGTACCAATGGGTGTGGCTGTCAGTGGTGAACAGACCACTTATCAGTGTTAATTGGTCCCATCACTAACAGACAGTGAAGCCACTGGTATCGGTTCCTGGTATCGGGTAACTTTAACCGATACCGCTATCGGTATCGGCCCATCCCTACTAAACAGAGATCTACACTAAATAAACACAACCTAAAGCCATAAGCACAGGACGGACTAAACACAAGAGGACTAAAACTGTAGACAAAAACACAGGAGGGAAAACACTAAACTGAGGCAGAAAGCAAACAGCAGGGGGGGCTGGAGGCTAGGGTGCGAC